>CM053270.1:41587372-41731812 GCA_028583415.1 Protea cynaroides | reverse complement strand
GTGGACCGTCGACTAAGACAGCTCACTTCATACCGATACGACCCCGTATACACCGGAAAGGTTAGCAAAGTTGTATGTGGATAATATTGTTCGGTTACATGGTGTTCCAGAAAGCATTGTGTCCGATAGAGATCCACGATTTATTTCCAAATTTTGGGAAGGACTGCAAAAGGCTATGGGTACGACATTGAAGTTCAGATCGCATTCCACCCACGAGCAGACGGACAGTCAGAGCGTACAATCCAGATCCTAGAAGATATGCTATGAGCATGTGTGATTGATTTCAAAGGATCATGGGACGAAAAGTTACCATTGATCGAGTTCGCTTATAACAATAGCTATCAGGCTACTATACAGATGTCACCTTATGAAGCACTGTATGGCAGGAAGTGTCGAACTCCCTTGTTTTGGAATGAAGTTGGAGAACGTAGTATTGTTGGACCGGAATTTGTTGAAGAGACTTGTCGAGTGGTCGACATCATCAAGGAGAGAGTGAAAACAACTCAGAACCGTCAGAAGCAATATGCAGATACTCGACGAAGAGATCTAGAGTTCGCCGTAGGTGATAAAGTATTTTTGAAAGTATCGCCTATGAGAGGATTGAAGAGATTCGGACAGAAAGGAAAATTAAGTCCAAGATATGTCGGGCCATACGAAATTCTAGTTTGGCGTAGAAAAGTAGCTTATCAGTTGGCATTACCACCATCTATGTCAAGTGTGCACGAGGTATTTCACATTTCTCTATTGAAGAAGTATGTCAAGGATTCGACGCATGTGTTGACAGTAGATTTGCCAGAATTGACTGATGATTTGACATTCGAAGTAACACCAACAGAAATCACCAGTCGAAAGGTTCAACGTCTACGCAACAGAGATATCTACAATATTAAGGTCACATGGAAAAGTAGAGACATGGAAGAAGTTACATGGGAAGAAGAGAATGCTATGCGAAAGCAATACCCTCACTTGTTTGATCCAGAGGGTACGTACAATTTCGAGGATGATATTTTTATAAGTTGGGGGGAGTTGTAAGACCCGTGTCAAACTAATCTGGTCTTACCACCTTGAACCAGGTTTACCCATCATGGTCGAGTCAAGTGGACCAAGGGCGTGATGGAGATCGAGATCCCAGGTATAAAATCGACCCAAAAACACTTAATTTTAGGGGAGGGTCGCATACCCAGCCAAGTAGGGTCGGACCTCCCAAAACAGAATGTCAGACCCTCAGATTTTAAGGGAGGGTCGGACAGCTTAAGACCCTAGGGTCGACGGGATCATTGACCCTCCCATCGACCCTCGGTTTCTGACGAATATAGAAATTAGGAAATTTCTATATTTTTCAATTGGGATTCTTTCTAAATCTCAATGGGACTTATTTAGGATGTTCCTAGTCTATTTAAAGGACGTCCCTAAGCCACTTTCACTCCTTTCACAACCCTAATTGAATTGAGAGAAAGAGAGGAGAAGGAAAAGAGGAAGAAGAGAGGCAAGGAGGAGAACCTAGCAAAAAGGAGAAGAGTTACAGAGAAAGATTAATCTTCTCAGGTATGGATACTAATTCTATGAGTTTCTACAGACCTTAGGGTAGTTATTGATGAGAATGTGATCTCGGAGAAACCCAAACCATCCATCCATGGTTAGGTTTTCATGGAAAACCATAGGAGGATGCACGAAAACTATTTAGATGGATTATACATGGTTCTAGACCATGGAATGACTGTTGAATGAATTTAGGAAGCAAGCTATAGGACCCCAAACACGAAGAGTGGATTTAAAAGTGGAAATTGGACCAGAGTGCATCGAGGGTCGCACCTAGGGACGATAGACCATCCGACCCTAGGTGTTTCTGACCATCGACCCTCAGCATTCGGGAAGTCCAGAAAGAGGGGAGGGTCGATAGACCCATCGACCCTAGCATCGACCCTCAGTTGACAGAATGATTTTTAATTCCGAAATTAATTTTAATTAAATTTTATCGGCTTTGTTAGGTCTGCTAGCAATCTAATAACATTGTAACGGTGATTTTAAAGCTTGGGAAATATCTTATAACAAGCTAAGGTGAGGAACCTTAACTCCAAACTAAATTGGTTAATAATAAACTGTTTTCTATTTCTTGAGTCCTATGCTATGTTTGATTCTATGCGAATATGTTTGTAATGTGCATACAGCTTGCCATCCAATATTTTTATTATTTGTAATGCATATTTATTTTACTGTTTATACATGATGATGATGATGATGATAGGAATAGGCATGTGCTTGTATGTGTGTGGTTGATGTATTTGATGCGAGCGAGTATCAGGGGAGGTGTGATGAGAACGTCAATAAACGTTAACCTTTGGCGGGTCTCAGCACTTTAGCTCTATCTCTAACTCAAGTCTTGTGCATTGACATCATTGTATCGCCATTACCTTAGCAGAACTATTATGTCGTAGAGTATCAGGGGAGGTGGTCTCGGTCCTTGTAGTCTCTGACTCTACCGGGGGGCCTAAGCTCTATCTCTATGGGCATTCTGAGGGATGCTGGGGTGAGGCCTTGGTTACACGTTTGGCATTTGGATTGGTTAGAGCGAGCCCAGTTTGTAAGCCCTCGCTAACAGGGGCTTACGTGTTGGTATAGCATTATATAGCAATAAACGTTAACCTTTGTTGTATAATGTTATGGTAGGGTGGATGGGGACGACGATAAACGTTAACCTTCGGGCGGGCTTCCACACCCTATGTATAGAGGCGGTGTCAATGAACGTTAACCTTTGACCAGCCAACCTTTCTATTACGCATTGCAAACTATAAACCAGACCAAAGATATAAATTGATTTTTTTGCATGCATATGTATTGTTGCATTGTTTTGGCTACTCACTGAGCCGTGTTGTGTGCTCACCCCTCGACGTCAAATATTTTTAGTTGATGATGCAGGTTACACAGTTGAAGATTATATGAACGCGTCTGCGTACGGGAATATCGCAGCAATGGAAGCTGGAGCTAAAGAGTATATACATGACACCTCTTGCGAGTGTGACTCATGTGTATTTGATTAGCTATTTTATAGGTTTCTTTGGATTTATAAAGACATGTATTTGATATTTACATAAGTATGTCTCAGTTGGAAACAGAATAATTTACTATTTAATTAATGGTATCATCTTAGTTCTCAGTTCATTTATTTATAAATTTTCCGTTATTGTGTATTACTCTGATTATGATTATGAATGTGTGGAAGTTTGGGTAAAACAGGGATAGCCTATTTGAGATCCTGGTTGAACCATTGGTTATTTAACGGTTCATCACACCATTCTGAACAGTGTGGAATTAAGGTGTGACAACATGTATTTGGTATTTAAATATTTATGTCTTAGTTGGAAACAGAATAATTTGCTATTAAATTATTAATATCATCTTAGTTTCCCAGTTCATTTCATTATAAGACTTCCATTATTGTGCATTTACTCTGATTATGACATGGATGTATGGGGGTTCAGTTAACGCAGGGATAGTCTATTTGAGATCCTGGTTGAACCGTTGGTTTATTAGCGGTTCATCACACCATTCTGAAATGTGTGGAATTGGACTGTGACAGTTGGACCCCCCAAAACAGAAAGTCAGACCCTCAGTTTTGAAGGGAGGGTCGGACAACTTAGAAACCTAGGGTCGACGGGATCATCGACCCTTCCATCGACCCTCAGTTGCCGCCGAAACTAAAATTTGGAAATTTCCTAATTTTCAATTGGGATCCTTTCCTAATCTCAAAGGGACTTATTTTAGGATGTTCCTACTCTATTAAAGGACGTCCCTAAGCCTCTTTCACTCCTTTTACAACCCTAATTGGATTGAGAGAAAGAGGAGAGAAGGAAGAGAAGAAGAGAAGGAAAACTTGAAGAAAAGGCCAAGGAAGAGAAGAGTTGCAGAGAAGGAGTATTTTTCTTAGGTATGGATACTAATTCCATGAGTTTCTACAGACCTTAGGTTAGATATTGATGAGAGTGTGATCTCGGAGAAATCCAAACCATCAATCTATGGTTAGGTTTTCATGGAAAACCATGGGAGAATACATGAAAGCTATTTAGGTGGTTGATTCATGGTTCTAGACCATGGAATGAATGTTGAATGGACTGTATGAGCAAGCCATAGGATCCCAAGCACGAAGAATGGACTAAAAAGAGGGAAATTGACCAAAGTATACAGAGGGTCGCACCGAGGGTCGATGACCATCCGACCCTAGGTGATCCTAACTATCGACCCTCAGTGTTTGAGAAGTTCAGATTTTGGGAGGGTCGCACCCAGGGTCGATCAGGACTCCGACCCTACCTCTGACCCACAGTTAACAGAATGGTTTTTAAATTCTGAATAAATTCTAATTAAATTTTATCGGCTTTGTTAGGTCTTCTAGCAATATAATAACATTATAAAGGTGATTATAAAGCTTGAAAAAGTATCTATTAGCAAGCTAAGGTGAGGGAACAAGACCTAAACTAATTGGTTAATAATAAATTGTTTTACTTCTTGAGTCCAATGCCATATTGATTCTATGCGTGTATACTTGTATGTGCATTTAACATGTCATCCAATATTTCTATTATTTATTTATGCATATTTACTTTATTGTTTATAACATGATGATGATGATGATGATAGGAAAAGGCATGTAAATATTTGTGTTTGGCCAGTGTATATGGTGAGGGTAGGAATGGTATCAACCGGTACAACCATGACCGTTCTTCATGGGGTATATATTGTGCTATGGTCTACTCAAGTCATGTCCACTGATGTCGTCGTATCGCTATTACCTTAGCAGAACTATTGTGACGTAGGGCATCAAGGAGGGTGTCGGTCCTTGAGTCCTATACTCTACCGAGGGGCCCTAGCTTTATCTCTACGGGTGCTCTGAGGGATGCTGGGGTGAGGCCTTGGATACACTGTTTGGCATTAGGATTGGTTAGTTGCGAGCCCAGTTTGCAACCCTAGGCAGCAGGGGTTTATTTGTTGGTATGGTGTCAACCGGTAGAGCCATGCCGTTTTCATGGGGTGTATATTGTGCCATTTTGGGTGCTGTGGGCGACAGTGCTGGAGTCATTGGGCGTATCCACACACTTGTGTATAGAGGTGCGGCGGCCACCTATCCTTTCTATAACACAGTGCAAACTATAAACCAGACCAAAGATATAAATTGATTGCATGCATATGTATTGTTGCATTGTTTTGTTTGCTCACTGAGCCATGTTGTGTGCTCACCCCTCGACGTCGAATATTTTTAGTTGATGATGCAGGTTATACCGTTGAAGACTATTTAAATGCTCCAGCGTACGGGAATGTAGCGGCGATGGAAGTGGAAGATGAAATGGATACACATGACGTCACTTGCGAGTGCAACTCATGTCTATTCAATTAGGTTTTTGGTTTATTTATTTGGGTTTATTAAAGACATGTATTTGGTATTTAATTATTTATGTCTCAGTTGATACAGAATAATTTGTTATCTAAATTTTAATATCACATAGATTCTCAGTTCATTTTATTATAAAACTTTCACTATTGTGTATTTACTCTGATCATGAATATGGATGTATGGGGTTCAGATAACACGGATATAGCCTACTCGAGATCCTGGTTAAACCGTTGATTTTCTAGCGGTTCATCACACCATTCTGAATAGTGCGGAATTGGGGTGTGACACAGACGGGTTAAGTGGATGACAAACAGGTACAAAATGGACCAAAATAAGTATGAAGTAATTTATACCGGTCGATGGCACCGGTCTTGGTATCGGTCGACCGGTATAGCCTGCAACAGACCACTAAGATCTAGAAACGGATCTCTGCGGGTCTCACTTTCTAAATTTCAAACGGAAGGACTTTCCTAATGCTAGGAGGCTTCCTAAGCCTAAACCTAGCCTATATAAACCCCTCTAAACCTCCTAAAACCTCTTCCATGATCCTCACAAACCATTGAAAGGAGAAAGAGGCTGAAGAAGGAGAAGAAGCTAGGAAGGAGAGGCAAGAGCTGCCATTGCCGTTCGACGAAGAACAAGTTATCGCAAGTTAACGGTAAGTGCTCAAACCTTCATCTACCATAAGTAATCAAGAATGGTTAGTTGTAGTTGGATCAATACCATGCAAAGCGAGGTATTGATCTAAACCCTATTTTTCCGTCAAACCCTAATCTAGTCGATAAACCCTAGATTCAAGTTCTAGGTTGAGACCATCGAAACTAGGACTTGAATGGAGTTGGAAACAACTCTAACTCAATGCTCAGACCTAGAATGTGTAGGAGAAACCCTAGGATCATTAGGGGACGATCAACGGAAGTCAAAAAACTGGACGTATGGTCTTCCGGAGACATACCGGTCGACCATACCGGTCCCACCATATGCGATCGGTACTATGACCGGTACTTCCCGAGGACTGGTCTGTGGGGACCGGTCGACCATACCGGTCACAGGTTTCCCCACAGTGCTACGACCGGTACCTGTGATTGGTCAGCTCTGAGAGATGTGTTTTGTCATTATTGGTTTTTCGACCAATATAAACCTATTCTAACTAAACCCTAATATCGTGTAGGACCTTGTGATAGCACGTTGGGACCTTGCGACGCGGAGCAAGCTATCAAACAAGCATCAGGTAAGGGAATCAGACCTAAACCCTAATAATTTAATAAACAGTAAACCGTTGTTAATAATATGATTCTATGGAGTGATGTTTGTGCATTCTCGCATGTCATCCTTTACTTTCAATTATTATTATTGTTCATGCATACTCGCTATGCTAGGTTGTGACTGTTAGGCATGTGATTATTTTCGTTGGTGTGTGGAATGAGAAGGACTGGAGGTCTGGGATCATTCCTCACACTAGCACCTTTCGTATCGTTCTGTCTTAGCATGCTTGGAGCGGGTAGGGTATCAGGGGGAGGAAGTGGCACTGTGGTCTCTGGCCTGGCCACTAGACTCTAGCTCTATCTCTATGCCGTAGGGAGCTACGTTGGGACAGGGCCTACATTGATGACATATAGGATTGGTTAGTTGCGAGCCCAGTTTGCAAGCCTTCGCCAATAGGGGCTTACGTGTTGGTATGGGTAGAGTATCAGGGGAGGTGTTGGCGGTGTTTGATCCGGACGCCTTAGCTCTAGCTCTATTCCATGATAGGGTGCATGTGGGATGACAGTGGTGTTTAATCCATTGGCCGGCTTCACACACTCGTGTATAGAGGTGTGATGGCCACCAATCCTTTCTATAGCACATTGCAAACTTAAAATCAGACCATAATGTGAATGTTACTCATGCATATGTTTGTTGCATTGTCTGATTATCTTACTGAGCTAAGTTGTGAGCTCACCCTTGTATATATACATGTTTTTAGATGTTGATGCAGGTTATACGGTGGAAGATTATGTGGACGCTCCAGTGTATGGAGGCGTGGCTGCCCTGGGTGTGCAAGCAAGAGAGGATGAGCATGACGCTTCATGCGAGTACCCTTTCTGCGTGTATCTTTAGGATTTGATTTTAGTTTATTCTATTTATTTTTGGTTGGAAATACAGTGATGTAAAGATATTTATTTAAATTTTAGAAATTTGAATAATTGAATATTTTATTTAAATTTATCAATAGGTTACTCAGTTCATTCTATTTAAGACTTCCGCTGTATTTATTATATTCTGATTGTGGGTATGTGCAATGGTTTGTATGAGTGGACACGGTCTTATTGAGATCCTGGTGTGAACCGTTGGTTCAGTGACGGTTCTCTCACACTTCTGGTTCGGCTGGAATTGGGGTGTGACAACTTGGTATCAGAGCTCTTAGACTCTGTCCAACAGACCATATTTGCACTTAACTGAGTTGATGAACTAAGATAGGGGGAAATTAAAAGTCTTAATATGAACACACCCTAAGCACTTGTTTGATGCCTGAGACTAAATATGACAGAGCATAACATACTATATTAATTATGGAATTAATAAATAGACATGCTCTAGTGAGGAAAGAAACCATAACCATCTATTAAATATTTAAATTGTAGCAAAAGTTAACGGTGCTACAGGGTACAGTCCACAAGCCGGACAGTTACCCTGATATATAAACTGTACTAAAAAAGAGAGGAAAAATAAGAAGTCTATCATGGGGTTGGGGGCATAGGAGGAATAGGGTCGGCAATATCATAATCACGCTCATAGGCAACCCTGAGCCAGTGCACTTGCTCATGGGTGACTCTAAGGCTGCAAGCAAGGCGCCCCAAGTCACGGCTCATCTCACGCTGAGCCACCCTAATCTCCGTGAACATACCCATCACGATGTCAGGAGGAGGCTAAGATGGTCCCGCTGCATGTGTGGGCTGTGGTGCTGGCACTAGAACATCCTCCATCTGATCATCGCCACCCTCATCATCACCCCCTGCCTCTGCTGCATGAGCCGCATTGGCTACTGCTGCTGCTGCTGCCGCTGCTCCTACCCTCCTGAGTGGGCGAGGACGAGCCTCTAACTCCTCATCACTGATCTGCAGGTTGTCTATCTGCATCCGGAGAATGGAATCCCAGTCGATGTCCGAGGTCATAGTATCCTCAACGGTAGTCTCACCCCTCATGTCCACTCGTAATCGCTGCAGAAGAGTGGTGATGAGTCGGCCATATGGAAGGTTACTGGCCCGATCGGACAGAGTAGCCTGATGCATGGTCCTGATAATGATGTAGGGAAGACAGACCCGCTCCCCAGTGCAGACGCAATAGGTCAAGTACTGAGTGAGCTGAGACAACTCACTGTAATGGCCGCTCTAAGGCACAATATTGTACTGGATGATGTGACTGTATACCCGAGGCACAGGTCTCAAGCTAGCAGCCTTCATAGGCGCTCCAGGGTTAAGTAGTTGCTCCGAAATCTCCTGGCGCAGATCGTCTGTGAGAAAGCCCTTCATCTTAGGGGCACAGTAGACCAAGTTCCCATCATTGGGAATCCCTAGGAGATCGGTAAGCTGATGAGTGTTGAAGGAGATGGGAACACCCTTGACGAGACTGGTAAGGCGGAGCTCCCTACATTGACTAAAGTCATTGACATCTCCCTCTATCTCCAGGTTCGCATAGAAGTGTTTAACAAGGTTGGGATGGGTAGTCATCGTATAGGTGATAACGGGCAACCACCTAAGTCTATCAAAAGCTACCTCAACATCAAATCGCTGCAGCTGCTCCAGGTTCACCTGTCGCCCCGACTCGATATTCTTCTCCTCGAATCAGGAAAAATGGGCTTGCGCCGCCTCATAACGAAACCACCGCTCATCGAGCTGTGGAACAGGAGGATGCGGACGGTGCATGCCAAGACCAAAGGAACATTTACCCGCACCTGTGCGTTGAGACATTCTGAACTACAAACAAAGACAAACAAAGAGAAATGGGTTAGAAATTTTCAAAATTTCGGCAGCATAACGACAGTAAATTAAGCAAAAGCCTCGAACTCACCTAAAACTTGGGGAAGAGGACTTACGTAACCCCCAAACACTTCATGAAAACCAAACATACATCAATCAAACAAGAAATTTGGGAAATTTCAGCAAAATCAATTTTTTTTACCAAAACCTAGGTTAAAAATCGAAAAAATATTTGATTTTTGTAAAAAACTTTCGGTAGAACCTCAAATTGTTTGAGGGCTTTTGCTCATAGAGGTCCCTAAACCCATTCTAAGCCGAAGGAAAAGAGTTCCTATGGTTAGAATATCCTAAACTAAGAAAAACCTAAATTTTGGGTTTAGAACCATAGAGAAACGATATGAAAGTAATGAATGGAAGAAAAGAACTTACTTGGAGGCGATGTACTAGGACTTGATCGAAAGAAAATGGCTTCTAAGATCACCGGTCGGACTGTAGCAACTCAACAAGCCAGAGGGGAATCGCCACCGGAGAAGAAGAAGAAAAGAAAGTGAGAAAAATCTCACTTTTTTGCGATTTTAAAGCCATTCTGGGCATACCGGTCGACGGTTTCGCCCATACCGGTTGACCGGTACCCCCCAGGGTATATCGATCGGTACCTCTCGGTCAGGAGAGAAATCTTGACCGATCGACTATACCTGTCGCGCCATACCCTACAGGGTAGCGACCGGTACATCGACCAGTACCTCTCGAAAATCCAAAAAATTTTGTCCGCCTAGACATACCGGTTGCACTACCATACACAGTGCCGCGACCGGTATGTTGCGATCAGACAACTATTCGAAGCCTAGAAAATTTTGAAAAAAATCTTAAAATTTTTTAATTTAAGTTTCCGTTATGATTTTTGCCTTGCATATGTTAAAGACTAACACTATTATGACTATTCGATTGTACCTTATGTGTCATGTCTTCTTCTCAGATCCAAGCAGCAAAACTAATCGGAGATGGCAGGCGAAAACGGTCGTAGAGGCTCACGAAAGCGTCACCACTCCAGGGTGCGCACAAACGAGGATACTGTGGAAACAGAAAATGTTGATGAGCAAAATATGAACCCAAGCGGTGAAGAAAGGCAGAACACCAGAGCACCAACAAATTTGCCAGGACCTCCTCACACAAACTCTGAAACAATTGTAACGAATCTGGTTTTTCAGAAGGAAGCTCAGTAGAAAACATTTCTGAACGAGATGCTGAAGATGTTCAGGCCATCGGGATATATTCCCACAGAAGGTACACCTGAGTCTAGGGAAAATAACAACACACCGCCAATGGATGGTCTGAGGACAAAGATGGAAATCTTTTGAAGTCGCCACCTAGATTTAGGTCTAGGACCTTAGAAATGTAAAATCTCACCCCAAGGTAAGACTTCGATTGACTCATGACCCTTAGATTGGAATTCTGGTCCATCAGAGATTGGGTAAGCGTCAGGTTACGGTTATGGGAAGGGGTTAGGCACCCAAACCGCCCGATTGAAACCGGTCTCCTATACCTTTCCTATGCTAGACTCTATTTGTTAAGCCAAACCAAACCAAGTGGTTTGATATCATTGAACCAAATCTGTATCCATCAGATTGCCAACGTATTACGGATTTATTCCAAAAATCAGGTTTACCATCATAATTCAGGTGTGATTAAAGTTTATGGATGTGATTTATGCTTGAGCATGATTAAGTTCTTTGTTCAAGTTGAAATTTATGCTTGAAAGGCTGAGAAAACCCTATGGGTTAGGATCTGGATAGTCCATGTGGACTGATAGATAGTCCTAGTGGATCTAAGAATAACCCTATTTGGGTCAAAAATATGGATAACCCATTCTGGGTTGAAATGTGGATAACCCTATGTGGGTTAAAATATGGATAAATATCCTAGTGGATCTATGGATAGTCCAAGTGGACTAAGGTTTGGATCCGAATTTGGGTTTCTCCCAAATAGCCTACATATCCTAGGATTTGCCCTAGGAATCAGAATCCACGTAGTTCGAACTGGATAACCCTATTTGGATCAAAATGTGGATAAGTATCCTAGTGGAACTATGGATAGTCCGAGTGGACTAAGGTTTGGATAACCCCTTTTGGGTTGAAATATGGATAGATATCCTCGTGGATCTATGTATAGTCCGAGTGGACTAAGGTGTGAATAAATATATCCTAGTGGATCTATGGATAGTCCGAGTGGACTAAGGTGTGGATCCGAATTTGGGATTTTCCCAAATGGCCTACGTATCCTAGGGTTTGCCCTAAGAATCAGAATCCACGTAGTTCGAAATTTAACCTGTTCTAGGTTATAAAGTGAGAACCTGTTCTAGGTTTGGGATTGAGAACTTATTCTAGGTTTAGGGTTTAGACCCTATTCTAGGTTTAGGGTTGAGAGCCTATTCTAGGTTTAGGGTTTGCCGAAGGGCAAAATCATCCTAAATTACCCTTTTCATCCTGAATTCTAATTTTGGAAAGTTTGGCAAGGAATTCTCTTTCTCTATTAAAATTTTTATTATTCCCATTATGCCCTTTCCAAGAATATGGGTGCCTAAATGCATGACCCCACACCTAGATTGTCATCTAGAAGTATGCATGTATGGCAGTTCAACTAGGGTGTTGCATAAAATAAGTTATTGCCAAAAATAGAATATTCTATCTAAATATGGTACATAAAATATTAATGGCAAGAGATTCACATATAGTAAGATTGTTAAAAATCTTTCAAATATGGCATGTATTGCAAATAAGGCAAGAGCCTATATGGCATGATCTAGTATGCTATCTTCTAAGCATGGCAAGACCCTAATTGTTATTTTTCTTTCCATTTTTAGGATTTTCTACCCTAATTGCTATTTTCTTTCTATTTTAGGGTTTTCTACCCTAATTGCTGTATTCTTTCCATTTTTTAAGGTTTTCTACTCTAATTGTTATTTTCTTTCCATTTTAAGGTTTTCTACCCTAATAGCTATTTTTTCAATTTTTAGGGTTTTCTACCATGATTGCTATTCTTTCCATTTTTAGAGTTTTCTACCCTAATTGCTATTTTCCTTCCATTTTAGGGTTTTCTACCCTAATTGCTATTTTTTCTTCCATTTTTAGGGTTTTCAACCCTAATTGCTATTTTTTTTATTTTTAGGGTTTTCTACTCTGATTGCTATTCTTTCCATTTTTAGGGTTTTCTACCCTAATTGCTATTTTTCAATTTATCTCTTTCCAAGACAAATATGGCGAATGAAAAGATTCCAACTATAGCAGTGGTAGTATGCATCCAAACATGGCAGTAAGCATCCAAATATGACAGTAAGCATATGGCAGACAAATATGGCAATAAAGCATAGCATCTCATGTTTTTTCAACAACGTATATTTTAATGTGTCAGATGGGATTCTCTAGATCTATGGTTGAGGTCTAATGTGAATTTCTTAATGCATCAAAATCAGATCTTGGATCTAATGGTTGGATCTCATCAAAACATGATCATCATGATCAACGACTCGGAAATCATCAAAAATGGCCAATATCAATGGCTCAGATTCATCTAATTAACTCATGATGATAATTCAACGGTTTAAATCACATATGATGATAATCTAACCGTTTGGATTCTTCTAAATCATTCATAATCAATATCCAATGGTTTAGATTCAAACATCAACACATTTAAGATCAATGGTCCATATTTGATCATCAAAATCCAAAATCAATGGCCCAAAAATTTCACTTAAAATTCCAAGATCAAGGGCCAATAATTTTTATCAATGTCATCAAATGGCCATATCAAAATTCACATTGAAACATTGAGATCGATGGGAAGAATTTTATCCCAAGATCCAGATCAGATTTAATCATTCAATGGCACAGATTTAATATCATCTCATGATAAAAAATCAGAATTATCATCCAATGATTCATGTATAATATCATCTTAAATTCAAGATTGGACTCAATCCCAGCCATAGACGGATCACTTTCATCAACTCTAAAGGATCATAACCATATCAAAATTCATGATCAATATTGAAATTAATAGGATTAAATTTGTTTAAACACTATACTAACATGATCAAGCATCCAATTTTATCAAACATCAATGCCTAACATAGCCATGATTGTCAAACATTATATCCAAGACAACAACAATCAAAGTTCAACTCATATATGACCGATCGGATGGTGCAGGTTTCAGCAAGGGTAATGGCAGTCAGATTTGATCAAATGTTAGGATTTCATGGAGCTTGATCAGATGGTGAACTGGCCTGATAAGGATTTATTGGGTTTGAGTTGCATGCATGGGAGGAATGTGCTGTATTGGAGGGCTTTAGTGAGGATTAAAATATGGCCATGGGTATGGTGATTTGATTGCATGGGAGGGATTTTAAAGGATAGCTGCAAGGAATAACCGGGGAAAGGGATAATGGAGATGTGTGAGAGAGATGAGGGCATGTGCAGGTGTGATGGTGAGTGGCTAGTGGTGAGGTGGGGTGGACAGGTGTGTCTCAATGTGTTTTCTTGGTGGAACTTGACTGAAGAGCAGGTGGATCAGTGATGATAAATGTTGGTTGGTGGATGCATGGGCTGCAAGTGTGAAGGAGGATGTAAGGTGTAGCAGTGGAGGGATGAGGAACTGATGTAGTTCATAGGATGGTGATGCAGATGGCTGCACAGGTGGATGCGGGTAGAATGGTTTTGGATAGGTGCAAGGTGAGTGGGCAGGTGTTTGTTCCGTTGAGGCAATAGGATATGAAGAAGAATAAAATAAAAATAAAAAAGGGGCGGTGGTTTACCTGTTGCAGATCCACTGCCTTCTCCTTCTTCCTCTTCTTCATCTTCTCGTTCTGCTCCTCTCGATTCTCCACCCTCTCCGGCATCATCTTCTCCTCTCTTTCTCCCTTTTTCTTACTCTCGATCTCTCTTCCCCTTTTTTTATTTTTTTTTCTCTCCTTCTCTCTTCTCCCCCAAAACCGAGATCCCTCTTTTCTGATTTTTTTTGTTTTTTTCTTCTCCTCTCCACCTCCTCCTTCTTCTCGGTCCTCTCCCCTTCTTTTCTGATTTTTTTTTGTTTTTTTCTTCTCCTCTCCACCTCCTCCTCCTTCTCGGTCCTCTCCCCTTCTTTTCTGATTTTTTCTTTTCCTCTCCACCTCCTCCTTCTTCTTGGTCTTCTCCCCTTCTTTTCTCATTTTTTTTTGTTTTTTTCTTCTCCTCTCCACCTCCTCCTTCTTCTCGGTCCTCTCCCTTATTTTCTCTTTTTTTTCTTTTTTTTATTCTTTCTATCACCGCCCTCTGTCTCTCCTACTTCTTCTCGGTTCTCCTCTTTTTTTTTTCTTTCCTCTCCAATCCACCGCCCTTATCTTCTCGATTCTCTCTCTCCCCCCGATTTGTTTCCTTTTCGGATCCCCTCTCTCTCTTCGGGATCTTCTCCTTTATTTTTTCTTTTTTTGGTTCTTCCTCCACCTCCTCCTTCTTCTCCGTCTTCTCTCTTCTAGATTTTCCCTTTTCTCCTTTCTAGTCTGTCTCTCTAAATATTTTTTTAGAAAGAAAATCCTTCCATTCTCCCTCTCAATCTCATGGCTTACCTAAAACCGAAAAAACCTATCCCTTATATTTTTTCTCTCCTTCTCAATCTTTCCTTTTCTTTCCTCAATCTCAATCTCACGGCTCTCTATTTCTTACTTTGCTCTCTCGGATTTTTTTTTCAATTTCTTTCCTTAAAATATATTCTGTTGATCCTACTCTCACCACCTATATTATAATATATCAATATGTAAATATATATATAATATATATTATATGAACATATAATATGTACTATATAATATATATACATATAATATAATATATAGAAAATACGTAACTCATGATGCACATAGGCTGAAACAATTTGAACTGGATTGAGACTGGCTTGGGCTGAATTGATTGGACTGAGTTAACTGGATTTAACTGGGTTTTCTCTCTCTGTCATTTCATGGGCCATTTCCGCTATCATTCCGTACGGAATTTTTTGATAGCCTTTATTCCACATTTTTTGTGTCCACTTTGTAGAACATTAAAAATGAGGAATATTGGAGCTTGAATCAACTCATTTGGAAATAAAATGGCCACCCTATGAATTTTTTAAGTAGGCCAATTATTGATAATTTGGTTGACCATTTTGCATGGGATCCTTCGGAAATTTCTACCAGAAATTCTTTACGTCCACTTTGTAGAGCACTAAAAATGGAACATAATGAAACTGAAATTGCCTGATTTGGATATGGGATGATCAAAATATGAAATTTTGAAGATTAAATGACCATTTCCATATGTAATTTTGCATGGAACCCTACGGAGACTTCTACCCGAGATTTTCCACGTCCACTTTGTAGGACATCACAAATGAAGAACAATGGCCTTGTGATCGTCTGAATCCGACGTAGAATGGAAAAGATATGAAGCTTTGAAGTTCTAACGATAATTTTGCATGCAAGCTTGCATGGGACCCACTAGTGACCTCTACCCGGGATTTTTTACGTCCACTTTGTAGATCATCATGAATGCAGAATAATGGTCTTGGAATCATCTGAATCCGATGTAGAACGGAAAAGATATGAAGCTTTGAAGTTCTAATGATAATTTTACATGAAAGCTTGCATGGGACCCACTGGTGACTTTTACCCGGGATTTTTTACGTCCACTTTGTAGAACATCATGAATGAAGAATAATGGTCTTGGAATCATCTGAATCCGATGTCGGATGATCAAGATATGATGATTTGAAATTCAAACAATCCAACTTAGGATAATTTGCATGAAGGCCCCTGGGATTATTATTATTTATAATAATTTTAGAAACCTCCCTTATATGTATCATCCGACTAAAATGGTCATATCTTCTTCGTTTGATATCAGAATTAAGCGATTCTAGTATCATTTCGAAGATAATTCCATGACTTATGCAACCATGCAGATTACAGTCTGTGACCTTATTATGGGGCCTACCGAAAACTAACTCGAGGTCGTAGTCAAAACCCAAATTTTCACTTATCTTTCTTCCTTTGCTGTCCACACACTAGTAGGACTTTGATAAGTTGGAAATGGCAAAAATGGGGTGCTTACAGATGCCCCTCTTTAGCCGATATTGTTACCAATTGAAGGCTGAAGATAAAAGAACCACATTTTTGGGATATGAGTGAGATTGCTTATTGGGCTGCACATAGGGATATTTGTCCTAAACTGCCTACGTATTCTAAGGGTGTCCTAGAAATCAAGCCCAGAACGTAGTTCAACTAGCAAGAAGGTTTGCTCTTCTTGGAAGATTGGTGACTGCTCTTCTTGTATGAAGCTAGGCTGTGAATACAAGGCTCATTTGTAGGCTGGGAACCTCTTCTTGCTGGGGTGGAACTCATGATGCAAGGTATGTGCGGGCTTGAACCCGGCTTGATCCATTTGTAAGCTGATAAACCTCTTCTTGTAAGAAGCTAGGTTGTGAATACAAGGCTCATTTGTAGGCTGGAAACCTCTTCTTGCTAAGGTGGAACTCAATGCAAGGTATGTGCGGGCTTGGACCCGGCTTGATCCATTTGTAGGCTGATAAACCTCTTCTTGTATGGAGCTAGGCTGTGAATACAAGGCTGATCGGTAGGCTTGGAACCTCTTCTTGTATGAAGCTAGGCTGTGAATACAAGGTTGATTGCATGAGCTTAGGCTCGGCTTTGATTTGTCTGGATGGAAGACTTGATGTCTTTTCTTTGATTGAACTGAGGCTCTATTGATTAAAATTCTAAGATTGATTTTCTGAATAAGCTAGGGCTCTGCATTTGATTCACTTATCGGCTTGATCTTTGAATGAGCTAGGGCTCTACATTTGCTTCACTAATAGGCTGAGATTGACTTGATCTTTGAATGAGCTAGGGCTCTGGATTCACTTATATGCTGAGATTGACTTGATCTTTGAATGAGCTAGGGTCTACATTTGATTCACTAATAATCTGAGATTGATTTGATCTTTGGATGAGTTAGGGCTCTACATTTGATTTACTTATAGACTGAGATTGATTTGAAATTTGGATGATCTAGGGCTCCACATTTGATTCTGAAATGAGTAAGAACTCAGAAGGTCACTTATAGGGTGATACTGAATGACTCGTCTTGGTAGTTCCTACCAGCTTTAGACCTTCGGGATTGAAAATAGGAATATCCTTCTTGGAAGCTCTATGGCTATGAACCTTTAGGATGCTTGAAAGTGACCCATACAGGAAGGCTTTGTTGACTTTGAACCTTTAGGGTTGAAATCTGACCCATTTTGGAAGTCTCTTGACTTTGAACCTATATAGTGCTGGACATATTTGAAATGATGGTGAATTCCTTGGCAGTTTTTCAAGTTTTTTTTCTTGCTCCTGCTTTATTGGCGAAGGCACAAAACATGACATCAATGGAAATGGTGTCATGGACTTCGCTGGCATGATACCTAGATTTGAAATTTGCCATTTATGACCTGGTACTGAAAGTTTGACTCAATTTCAGCATGGTAGGGATGACTTGGTTACTCCATTTGAAGGGTTCCATGTAATTTGAAGGTGATGATTTTCTTCAGCCAACATTGGTGTTGTTGGATTTTGGATTGAAAGAAACTCTAGCGAGGATTTTGGACAAGGATGAGGGGAGCTTGATAGTCTCTAACCAAAGTGATTTTATTGATTGACCTTGGTGTTAGACTATCGAGGGACATCAGATCAACTAAGTTCTTTGACTGTGCATTATGGTAGATTAAATTGGTAGAATAGCCAAGCGGCGATGAAATGTGACATGGGTTTGGCCCTCGATCTAGGCTCATGAAAAGCTCAGGGCCTTGCAACATTGTTGTGCCAATTTTGAAAGATGAATGAACCATGGCCCCAAAGTAGGCATGAGGCGCAAAGGATTCGAAGTGTTCCTTCAGAGAATTTGGTGACCAAATCCTAACAGGTGAACGACTACATTGGATTTTCTTCATCAACAGGATTGGGAGAACTGAGAAATTGGCAAAACCAACTTGGATGGACCTACTTCTGTTGACTATGAAAGTAGTGACTTCAAACTAGACAATGGATCCTTGATGTAATGCTCATGATCAAGTTCAATTCCTCTGCATAGGGTATATCTATGCCCCAATGTCTACATGTTGTGACAGACCACTACTGTAGTGTGCTAGGGCACAGGCAATCTAACTGAGTTAGAACTAGGTTGAATCTGGATTGCATCCAGAATTTGACCATACTTCCAAGGTCAAGGGAAGATTGATAGATTGATTACAGAAAGTGATTTCTTAGATAAACCCTTGTTAAATTTTGAAAAATGAGGGAGCTGATGATTTGATGAATTTGGTTACATCCGTAACCAGGCCATGAGAATTTGCTCTCTCCCTAACATGACCAAAGGATTTGAAGATAGAATTCTGTTGAAAGGAAATGCTATGGAGCCCAACAGATGATGGTTTGTTCAACTCCTCCGAGTATGATTCACTGGGGAGCAAGAGGGGTTCCTTTCTGTCACACCCCAATTCCACACTGTTCAGAATGGTGTGATGAACCGCTAAACAAACAACGGCTCAACCAGGATCTCTAATAGGCTATCCCCGCGTTATCCAAACTTTACACGCATCCACAATCATAATCAGAGTAATACACAATAGCGGAAAATTTATAAATAATATGAACTGAGAACTAGAATGATACCCATAAATAATATCAAATTATTCTGTGTTTAACTAAGACATAAATATATAAATACCAATACATGTCTTATAAATCCAAATAAGAAAACTACAAAATATCTAATCGAATACACACGAGTTGCACTCGCAAGAGGAGTCGTGTGTATCGTCTTCAGCTCCAACTTCCATAGCTGCTACAGTTCCATACGCTGACGCGTTCATATAATCTTCAACAGTATATCCTGCATCATCAACTAAAAATATTCGACGTCGAGGGGTGAACACACAACACGGCTCAGTGAGTAGCCAAAACAATGCAACATTACATATGCATGCAAAAAGTCAATTCATATCTTTGGTCTTGGTTTATAGTTTGCAATGCGCAATAGAAACGTTGGGTGATCAAAGGTTAACGTTTATTGATACCGCCTCTATACACAGGGTGTGGAAGCCCGCCCGAAGGTTAACGTTTATCGTCGTCCCCATCCACCCTACCATAACATTATACAACAAAGGTTAACGTTTATTGCTATATAATGCTATACCAACACGTAAGCCCCTGTTAGCGAGGGCTTGCAAACTGGGCTCGCTACTAACCAATCCTAATGCCAAACGAGTATCCAAGGCCTCACCCCAAAGCATCCCTCAGAACATCCATAGAGATAGAGCTAAGGCCCCCCGGTAGAGTCAGAGACTACAAGGACCGAGACCACCTCCCCTGATACTCTACGACATAATAGTTCTGCTAAGGTAATGGCGATACGACGATGTCAATGCACAAGACTTGAGTTAGAGATAGAGCTAAAGTGCTGAGACCCGCCAAAGGTTAACGTTTATTGACGTTCTCATCACACCTCCCCGATACTCTCTCGCATCAAGCACACCAACCACACACATACAAGCACATGCCTATTCCTATCATCATCATCATCATCATGTTATAAACAAGAAAGTAAATATGCATGAACAAGCAATAGAAATATTGGCTGGCATCTTTGTATGCACATTACAATCATATTCACATAGAATCAAACATGGCATAGGACTCAAGAAAAGAAAAATAGTTTATTATTAACCAATTTAGTTTGGGGTTAAGGTTCCTCACCTTAGCTAGCTAATAGATATTTTCCAAGCTTTCGATTCACTGTTATAACGGTATTATATTGCTAGCAAACCTAACAAAGTCGATAGAATTTAATTAGAATTAATTCAGAATTTAAAAACCATTCTATCAACCGAGGGTCGATGCTAGGGTCGATGCTAGGGTCGATGGGTCTATCGACCCTCCCAAGATTCCGAACTTCCCGAATGCCGAGGGTCGATGGTCTGAAACACCTAGGGTCGGATGGTCTATCGACCCTCGGTGCGACCCTTGGTGCACTCTGGTCCAATTTCCACTTTTTAATCCATTCTTCGTGTTTGGGGTCCTATGGCTTGCTTCCTACATTTACCCAACATTCATTCCATGGTCTAGAACCATGTATGATTCATCTAGATAGCTTTCGTGCATCCCCCCATGGTTTTCCATGAAAACCTAACCATGGATGGATGGTTTGGGTTTCTCCGAAATCCTACACTCAACCATATCTAACCTAAGGTCTGTAGAAACTCATGGAATTAGTATCCATACCTGGGAAGATTACTTTCCTCTGTAATTTCTTCTCCTTTTTACCAAGCCTTCTTCCTAGCCTCCTTTCTTCCTCTTTTCCTTCTTGTCTCTTTCTCTCAATTCAATTAGGGTTGTGAAAGGAGTGAATGTGGCTTAGGGACGTCCTTTAAATAGACTAGGAATGTCCTATAATAATCCCATTGAGATTTGGAAAGAATCCCAACCGAAAATTAGGAAATTTCCTAATTTCGGTTTTCGTCAGAAACCGAGGGTCGATGGGAGGGTCGATGATCCCGTCGACCCTAGGGTCTTAAGCTGTCCGACCCTCCCTCAAAACCGAGGGTCGATCTTTTCGGTTTGGGAGGTCCAACCCCGCTTAGCCGGGTGTGCGACCCTCCCCTAGAATTAAGTGTTTTTGGGTCGATTTCATACCTGGGATCTCGATCTCCTTCATGCCCTTGGTCCACTTGACTCGACCATGATGGGTAGACCTGGTTCAAGGTGGTAAGACCAGGTTAGATTGACACGGGTCTTACAACTCCCCCCAACTTATAAAAATTTCGTCCTCGAAATTGTACGTACCTTCTGAGTCAAACAAGTCAGGGTATTGCATCCTCATAGCATTTTCTTCTTCCCATGTAATCTCTTCCATGTCTCTACTTTTCCATGTGAGCTTAACATAGTAGATATCTCTGTTGCGTAGACGTTGAACTTTTCGACTAGTGATTTCCGTTGGTATTACTTCAAATGTCAAATCATCGCTTAGTTCCGGCAAATCTATCGTCAACACATGTGTTGGGTCTTTGACATACTTCTTCAATAAGGATATGTGAAATACGTCATGCACACTTGACATAGATGGTGGTAGTGCTAACCCGATAAGCTACTTTTCCACGCTTAGCCGTAATCTCATATGGTCCGACATATCTTGGACTTAGTTTTCCTTTCTGTCCGAACCTCTTCAATCCTCGCATAGGTGATACTTTCAAGAATACTTTTTGGCTACGGCGAACTCTAGCTCTCTTCGTCGAGTATCTGCGTATTACTTCTGACGGTTCGGAGCTACTCTTACTCTTTCCTTGATGATGTTGACCACTCGACAAGTCTCTTCAACAAATTCTGGTCCAACGATACTACGTTCTCCAACTTCATTCCAAAACAAGGGAGTTCGACACTTCCTACCATACGGTGCTTCATAAGGTGACATCCGTATAGTAGCCCGATAGCCGCTATTGTGTGTAAACTCGATCAATGGTAACTTCTCGTCCCATGATCCCTTGAAATCAATCACGCATGCTCGTAGCATATCTTCTAAAATCTGAATGGTACGCTCTGACTGTCCGTCGGTCCCGTGGGTGGAATGCGAGACCGAACTTCAATGTTGTACCCATAGCCTTTTGCAGTCCTTCCCAAAATCTGGAAGTAAATCGTGGGTCTCTATCGGACACAATGCTTTCTGGAACACCGTGTAGCCGAACAATATTATCCACATACAGCTTTGCTAACCTTTCCAGTGTATACTGGGGTCGTATCGGTATGAAGCGAGCTGTCTTAGTCAGACGGTCTACAATCACCCAAACTGCGTCAACTACTCGAGGAGTCAATGGTATTCCGGTGACGAAGTCCATAGTGATGCAGTCCCATTTCCAAGCTGGTTCCGGTAATGGTTGTAACAGTCCTGCGGGTCTTTGTCGTTCTGCCTTTACCTTCGACAATTTAGGCATTGAGACACGAACTTGGCTACATCTGCCTTCATTCCCCTCCACCAATATAGTTTCTTTAGATCATGATACATTTTTGTACTTCCAGGATGTATCGAGTAGATGGTGGTATGGGCTTCTTTCATGAGTCGGTGTCTAATGTCCATACTTTCTGTTTCGGGTACACATATTCTCCCTTTATATCTCAGTACCTTCTCGTTATCTAAGGTGAACTCAGAGTTGGTCCTACCTTTCTCAATATCTTCTTGTACTGTTCTCAGATAAGGATCTGCTTTGATAGCTGTTTTCACTTCGTCCACTATATCCGGTATAATCTTCAATGCTGCGAACATATTTGAAAACCGATGAATGAACCCTTGGTTGGTTGATCCATCCGGTGTATCTATCACTTACTGCTCGTTGTCGTGATTAAACACCATTCCATTGGTATACATTGCTGCAGTTGTGCTGGTTTCTCCTTGAGATTTTATCATTGCTTTTCTGCTCAATGCATCCGCTACCACGTTCGCTTTTCCTAGATGATACTGGATATCACAATCATAGTCTTTCAATAATTCCAGCCATCTTCTTTGTCCCATATTTAACTCCTTCTGATTAAATAGATAAGTAAGACTTTTATGGTCCGACTTAATCTGAAACTTCTCTCCGTATAGGTAGTGTCTCCATATCTTGACAAAGCATGTACTACCGCCGCTAATTCCAAATCATGAGTTGGGTAATTTTTCTCATGTACCTTCAACTGTCTCGAAGCATACGCAATCACTTGTTCTCCTTGCATAAGCACACATCCTAATCCCAATCCCGATGCATCGGTGTATAAGGTAAATGTCTGTCCCTGAACGGGAATGGTTAAAATTGGAGCGGATATCAATCTGGTCTTCAGTGTTTGAAAGCTCTTTTCACACTTATCCGTCCATACAAACTTTTCTCCTTTCTTGGTCAAACTGGTGAGAGGTACGGCAATCCGAGAATAGTCTTCTATGAATCTCCGATAATATCCAGCTAGACCAAGAAAACTTCTAACTTCTGAGACGCTCTTTGGTGCTTCCCACTTCACAATAGCTTCGATCTTACTGGGGTCCACTTTGATTCCTTCCGCGGATACTACATGGCCTAAAAATGCGACTTCGCTTAGCCAAAACTCACACTTAGAAAATTTGGCGTATAATTTCTCTTTCCTCAAACGCTGTAGGGCTGCGTTTAGGTTCTTGACATGGGTTTCCTTGTCCTTGGAGTATACCAATATGTCATCAATAAATACTATCACCGACGTGTCCAATATATCATGGAAAACTCGGTTCATAAGTTCCATGAACGTTGCCGGTGCATTAGTTAGTCCGAAAGACATCACTAAGAATTCATAATGTCCGTATCTTGTCCTCGAAAGCTGTCTTCGAATGTCACCTTCCTTAATTTTCAATTGATGATAGCCCGATCGAAGATCGATCTTTGAAAATACCTTCGCTCCTTGTAACTGATCGAACAAGTCATCGATCCTGGGTAGTGGATATCGATTCTTGATTGTCAGCTTATTCAACTCTCTATAGTCGATACATAACCGAACGCTACCATCTTTCTTCTTCACGAACAACACCGGTGCTCCCCATGGAGATATACTGGGTCTAATATAACCCTTATCCAGCAGTTCTTGTAGTTGCACTTTTAATTCCTTCGGTTCGGTAGGGAGCCATTCTATACGGTGCTTTTGATACTGGTGCGGCTCCGGGTGTAAGATCTATTACAAACTCCGTGGCTCGGTCGGGTGGTAATCCGGGTAGTTCTTCCGAAATACATCGGGAAAATCCCGCACTACATCAATATCTTCCATTTGTGGCACATCCTTGGTTAGGTCGACCACTGATACTAGATATCCGACCGCTCCTTTCTCAAGGCACTTCTTAGCCTTTAATGCGGAAAGTATGAGCTTGCGTCTCCGGGGAAGTTTGGTTCCCGAGAAACTGAATTCTGCTCCTTCTTTATCTTTGAACGTTAGCTTCTTCTCGGCGCTTAACAGTTTGCAGAATGCCGAGCTAACCAGTCCATTCCTAAGATGACATCGAAGTCTGCCATCTCAAGTTGTATTAAAGTTGCATCCAAGGTTTTCTCTCCAATGAGAAGTGGACATGGTCCATAACCTTTCTCTAATTCTACTTCTAATCCCATCGGTGACCGTACGAGTAATTTGTAGTCTAAGGTTTTGATGGGCAGATTGGTCTTCTTCCCAAACGACACAGATATAAATGAATGAGTAGCTCCTGAATCAAAGAGTACTGGCGGGTACGCCATTGATAGGTACGATACCCGTGATCCGTTTTTACTTAGTCTACATACTCAATCGGTGTAATTATAATCTTAAAGTTTCGGTCATACCCGTGACCACATCGGGCGATGCGGCTGCATCCTCCGATGTAACAGCATATACCCGTCCTTGATGTAACAGCTTTTTTGGGTTTTGGGCACTCTCTTGCCATATGCCCCGGTTGGTTGCGATTATAGCACTTCGGGGCTTCGGAATTTGGCTTCGGCTGAGGTTGAGCTGCGGGGATAGTCTTGGTTGCAGCGTTAAAATTCCGAGGACGGAAAGGCTTATACGTCCCGTTGTTGCCTCCGTTATAGGAGTTTCCGGCTGGTCTCTTAATTCCTCTGCTCCGGGAGAAATAGCTCTCCTTCCGGCTCGATTCAATCACTCGAGCAATCCGAACAGCTTCGTTGTATATGTTCTTCTCTAATCCCCGAACATGTTCTCCGATACTTCCTCTCAGTCCGCGACGAATCTACGGGTTTTTGTATCTTCTTCTTGCATGCTAGCCGGTGCGAAGAAAAATAGTTCTTCGTAACGTTGTTGATATGAGTCTACGGACATCCGCCCTTGGTACGGACTCGGAAATTCCTTTTCCATTGAATCTCAAGCTTCTTGGGAAATACTTCTCGAAGAATGCTTCTTTATATATAGCCCATGTTAGTAGGGCGTGCTTGGTCAATAAGTATGTCTTTGTAGATTTCCACCAATGGTGTGCGTCGCCTTTGAGCATGAAGGTGGCGCATAGTACTTTCTCTTCCTCGGTGATAGTCATCATGAGGAAGTTCCTTTCCATCTCATCTATCCAAGGTGCTGGCCACGGTGGATCGACGGTTTACCGTTGAATTCTCTCGGTTTCATTTTCAAAAATCTCTCTACTAGCCGGGAGTGATCCAGTTGATTTTGATATGCCCCAAACGAGGGGGTGGATACTTGATAGTTCCCTTGGGCTGCTTCGGGGCTTGCACGGGAACTGGTGCAGCCGGTTGTTGCGGTGTCCGAGGGGCTGGGTGGTTACCCACCGGTGCTGCACTAGCTTGCCCGGTGTGCATGGCTGCGGCCCGAGTGGCTTGGAACATAACTCCCATCACAACCTGCATTTGAGCTTGTGCATGTTGCATTCGTTGTAGCTGTTGAGCCGGATTCATCACCACCTGTTGTTAGCTCGGGTGGTGGTGGTGGCAAATTCGTAGGGGTTTGCCGGCTCGGGATTACCCTGTGCATAATTGTTCTCTTGACTAGTCTCATCCACGGGTGGTGGTGGTGGGACTGTATTTCGGGTCTGTCGGGTAACTCTACGTCCAGACATATTTTCTTTCTGAGATGGGTGGTGCCTGAAAATCATCAAAATCAGTGAGAAATCATGTATACTTCATGTAGGCACGCTAACCGATATAAAATTTGAATCCTCAATTCATTCTGAAAAAAAATACTGTCTTTTCTATGTAGGGTCGATAGTGAGGGTCGATGGTATGTCCGACCCTTGGTATCCGACCCACGGGAATGACCTGTTCTTCCCGAGAGCCGAGGGTCGATTGCGAGGGTCGATGGGTGTCCGACCCTCAGTCCGACCCTTGAATTTCTGTCAGATTCCCGAGAGTCGAGGGTCGATTGGAGGGTCGATCCGAGGGTCGATGGTGTCAGTCGAATTGTCCGACCCTCGGACTAAAAATCAGATTTTTAAGATCCGATTCTGGGTCATTTCTCACTATTCCCCCTCCGTTTCGACTCGTCTCTACTCTCCGAGTTGCTACAGTGCTACTTCGCTATTGTGGATCGTTCCTAGTCCGAATTTCGACATCCACATCACCCCTACAGGTATACTTTCCCAACTTTACCTGTTTTTAGGTTTTTATTTCTAGGTTTTTGCTCCTTTAACTTGTATTTTTCAAATTAAACTTTTTCCAATCGTAAAATTTCGATTTTTATTGGGGGCTTTTGTTATTGGGGTCTTGAGGAACGAAAGCCCTCAAAAAGTTTTCAGTTTCATCGGTTGGTTATCGAGAAACTTAAATTTTTCTCTTTTTGCCCTAATTTGTCGACATTTTTGGTTTTTCTTGAATTTATCCAAATTAGACCTTATCTATTAAAATTTTTTACTGCCTGTAGATTGTAGGATCTGTTTTAACTTACGTAGTTCCTACGCCCACTTGTATGGTGAAAAATGGGACTTTATTGTTAACTTACGTAGTTATTAAATCCAATTTCGGATTTTATCCTACTAACTCCTGGTTTATTTTCTCTTTCTTATTTCTGCAGGTACTATGACCCGTACTAAAGTGCCAAGATTGCGTGATCCTCTCCGTTTCCGTTCAAATGAGGCCGAGGCACAGTATGCCTACTATACAGGCAAGAAAGTGGAAGGGGGTCGTATGGTGAACCTGGCTGATCTAGCCTTGTTCAACGTCGAGAGAGCTTTTGGCGACATGGGGTGACTCCCTGTCATCACATACGACGCGTGCACATGTCCAGACTTGGTGCGCCAGTTCTATTATAATCTCCAGGTGGTGGGGGATTACAATGATGTGGGGCGGGGTCAGGAGTTGCGCATCACTAGCTACGTCATGGGGGTGCACATTTCTTTTGACTATCGGCAGCTGGCCGATCTGTTGGGCATTCCCTTCGATGGCCCTATGGTGTACTGTGCGCCGGGAGAGCCACAGTTTGTTGAGATGGAGATGAGAGCAGAAATCGACAATCAGTTGCTCCGTCCCAATAGATGGCAGATGAGAGCTTGCTACTTGCGTCCATCTCCACGAGTTTTCTGCAAGATTATCCAGCATAATCTGATTCCGTAGAGTGGGCACTATGAGAGGGTGTCTCTGTTGACCCAGTTCTTGATCTACAACATATGCACTCGACAGCCGGTCTGCCTTCCTTACATCATCATGCGAACGATGATCAGTGCCACATTGTCCGGTCACAGGGGTAATCTACCCTATGGACGCATGATTACAAGTGCTACTTGACCCGCTGGGGGGTGGATCTGGTTGATGAGAAGATCCAGGGAGAAGACCTTCTCGTCGCCTCTAGATTGGGAGGCTATCTCGCAAGATGGGGCTGCGAGATGCGGAGGTTAGCGATGAGGAGAGGAATGCGATGGTGCGCCCTCACACTCGGTCGAGGTGACGATCTTGCGGCGGCTGCTGCTAGGGCTCGGGGAGATCCGGTCGACGATGATGATCGTATGTATATGGATGTCGACGCGATACCCCCGCCATCACCCACACAGGCGGATGGAGTTGGTACTTCCTGCTGGCGGCTTCGGTACCTGAGGCCAGTCCTTCTCATGATGCTGGTCCTTCACGCCCACCTTCTGATATGATGGAGGTGCTGCGCGAGATCAGAGAGACTCAGCGTAGATCGAACCTGAGGATGGAGGATTGGCCAGATGCTCAACGCATGAGAGTGGATGAGCTGTTGGCTGCTCAGCACACCTCTGACGCGCAGATAGGTGAGCACATGGAGATCCAGGTGCGGCCCGACAAGAGAGTATCCGATCTCATGGCTAGTCTACGACGACCCGGACTCGGATAGCCTTGGTTGACTAGAGTCTATGCTGAGGACTACGATAGAGATCGTGAGGCACCGCCTCCTCTTTCGCCTCCAGCTTCCTGATTGTACTTTACTTTTCTTGTACTACAGAGTAACTGTCCGGGTTGTGGACTGTACTCTGCTTTAGTGATGTATATACATTTTGTTTCTCTCACTCCTTGTATGTAACTGGTTTCCCCTTTAATAGATGCATTATTCTCTTTTTTGGTTTCAATCATCACTTGTGCTTACAGTGTGTTTGTATTAAAGCTTTTAATTTATCCTATCTCAGTTCACAATGGTCTGGAATGTGTGTTAGTTCGGCGGGCAAGGCTTGAGACGCTCTGATACCAAGTTGTCACACCCCAATTCCACACTGTTTAGAATGGTGTGATGAACCGCTAAACAAACAACGGCTCAACCAGGATCTCTAATAGGCTATCCCCGCATTATCCAAACTTTACACGCATCCACAATCATAATCAGAGTAATACACAATAGCGGAAAATTTATAAATAATATGAACTGAGAACTAGAATGATACCCATAAATAATATCAAATTATTCTGTGTTTAACTAAGACATAAATATATAAATACCAATACATGTCTTATAAATCCAAATAAGAAAACTACAAAATATCTAATCGAATACACACGAGTTGCACTCGCAAGAGGAGTCGTGTGTATCGTCTTCAGCTCCAACTTCCATAGCTGCTACAGTTCCATACGCTGACGCGTTCATATAATCTTCAACAGTATATCCTGCATCATCAACTAAAAATATTCGACGTCGAGGGGTGAGCACACAACACGGCTCAGTGAGTAGCCAAAACAATGCAACATTACATATGCATGCAAAAAGTCAATTCATATCTTTGGTCTTGGTTTATAGTTTGCAATGCGCAATAGAAACGTTGGGTGATCAAAGGTTAACGTTTATTGATACCGCCTCTATACACAGGGTGTGGAAGCCCGCCCGAAGGTTAACGTTTATCGTCGTCCCCATCCACCCTTCCATAACATTATACAACAAAGGTTAACGTTTATTGCTATATAATGCTATACCAACACGTAAGCCCCTGTTAGCGAGGGCTTGCAACCTGGGCTCGCTACTAACCAATCCTAATGCCAAACAAGTGTATCCAAAGCCTCACCCCAAAGATCCCTCGGAACATCCATAGAGATAGAGCTAAGGCCCCCCGGTAGAGTCGAGACTACAAGGACCGAGACCACCTCCCCGATACTCTACGACATAATAGTTCCCGCTAAGGTAATGGCGATACGACGATGTCAATGCACAAGACTTGAGTTAGAGATAGAGCTAAAGTCTTGAGACCCGCCAAAGGTTAACGTTTATTGACGTTCTCATCACACCTCCCCCGATACTCTCTCGCATCAAGCACACCAACCACACACATACAAGCACATGCCTATTCCTATCATCATCATCATCATCATGTTATAAACAGTAAAGTAAATATGCATGAACAAGTAATAGAAATATTGGATGGCATGCTGTATGCACATTACAATCATATTCACATAGAATCAAACATGGCATAGGACTCAAGAAAAGAAAAATAGTTTATTATTAACCAATTTAGTTTGGGGTTAAGGTTCCTCACCTTAGCTTGCTAATAGATATTTTCCAAGCTTTCGATTCACTGTTATAACGGTATTATATTGCTAGCAAACCTAACAAAGTCGATAGAATTTAATTAGAATTAATTCAGAATTTAAAAACCATTTTGTCAACTGAGGGTCGATGCTAGGGTCGATGGGTCTATCGACCCTCCCAGATTCCCGAACTTCCCGAATGCTTGAGGGTCGATGGTCCGAAACACCTAGGGTCGGATGGTCTATCGACCCTTGGTGCAACCCCTTGGTGCACTCGGTCCAATTTCCACTTTTTAATCCATTCTTTGTGTTTGGGGTCCTATGGCTTGCTTCCTACATTCACCCAACATTCATTCCATGGTCTAGAACCATGTATGATTCATCTAGATAGCTTTCGTGCATCCTCCCATGGTTTTCCATGAAAACCTAACCATGGATGGATGGTTTGGGTTTCTCCGAAATCCTACACTCAACCATATCTAACCTAAGGTCTGTAGAAACTCATGGAATTAGTATCCATACCTGGGAAGATTACTTTCCTCTGCAATTTCTTCTCCTTTTTGCCAAGCCTTCTTCCTAGCCTCCTTTCTTCCTCTTTTCCTTCTTCTCTCTTTCTCTCAATTCAATTAGGGTTGTGAAAGGAGTGAATGTAGCTTAGGGACGTCCTTTAAATAGACTAGGAATGTCCTATAATAATCCCATTGAGATTTGGAAAGAATCCCAATCGAAAATTAGGAAATTTTCTAATTTCAGTTTTCGTCAGAAACCGAGGGTCGATGGGAGGGTCGATGATCCCGTCGACCCTAGGGTCTTAAGCTGTCCGACCCTCCCTCAAAACTGAGGGTCGATCTTTCTGGTTTGGGAGGTCCGACCCTGCTTAGCTGGGTGTGCGACCCTCCCCTAGAATTAAGTGTTTTTGGGTCGATTTCATACCTGGGATCTCGATCTCCTTCATGCCCTTGGTCCACTTGACTCGACCATGATGGGTAGACCTGGTTCAAGGTGGTAAGACAGGGTTAGATTGACACGGGTCTTTCACTTTCCTTATGGAGGGTAGACTGGTATGACACTTGTCTACATGAACCACTGAATTTTTCTATGAATGGCCAATGAGGGCAATGCTTTAGGGTTGCATCAGGTCGCCTATCCCCACTGAGGTATTATGGGTTGGCCAATGAGGTTTCTTGGGTTGCCTTTCCCTTGCTGAGGTTTCATTTCTTGCCTTTATTTTTTTATTTTTTCTTTTTGCAAAACCCATCTTGGGTTGAATAAAGAGTCCTGATATGGTGAGGATATTGCCAAAATTATGGTCCTATCCAATGGTCTGAAACCCTTAGGGAAATCCGAACGGCATGACTTTCATGACAAATGGGTAGCCTTACCCCACTGTTTAAGTTGACACCTACATGCATTGATAGGCGGGCAGCTATTTGAATCATTACTAAAAGCGACCTTAGGGAAATGCAGTCCCACATCAAAATTGAAAATGTTCCGAATTATGTTTTCCTTTCTTGGAGATGTTCAGATGGAACACATGTCTCAACAAGCTACATCGAGATTCTGAATCAGTTACGATCATATCTGGGCCTGAAACCTTTAAGTTTGTTGACAAGTATTGATGTTGAAAGTCCAAGAGGACTGATGTGAAACTGTCCACATGGGTCTACCATTGGGAGAGTGTTTGGTTGTTTATGTAGAATGAGTTTATCTTACCGAGATGATCCCATTTTATTGGCTTAAGAAGTGAAGGGCTTATAGGAACCTTGGGAAGCCGTCGGATGTAATGAACGACAGATGAGAGTTCCAACCAGATTCATGAATTTGTATATAAAATGATGACATGATCACAAGATACAATGCCATGAAAACTGATAATCAAAAGAAGGGCTTGTGATAGAGACTCCTTGGAAGGCCGTCAGATTGATAGACGGGAGAGAGAGTCTAATGCCGATGAGAAATCTTTCTCTAATGATGAAGAAGTGATGAGATCGTCTCCTGTAAAGGCGGGATGTAATTGGCCAAATCAAAAGTCCGGTCCAACATGCTCTAAATCTCGACGAATGATCGAACTTGCTATCAGGCTTTGGTTGGAACTATCATCCTCTTGAAGTGAGAGGGACAATTGGCTTACTGTCGAACTCCAATGCCATTCAACATCTTACTATTTTCTTTTCTTTTCTCCAATGCCATTCAACATCTTACTATTTTCTTTTCTTTTCTTTTTTTTTCTTTTTTTCTTTTTTTTTTTTTGGATGTGAAGGCCACATAATGCAGTGCTTCGCTTGATCGCAAAATTGAATCCTGACTTTCAATATTGGATTTGAATCTTCTTCTTCCAAATATTTCCAATCAGATAGAGCATCTTTGCCCCAGTTAGTACTCTGATCTTCTATAAACTTTATGAGCATTTGTGACTGCTCATCTAGATCTGATTTTATCTGAATGATGAATCTGTATGCTGTCCTCTGGAAGTTAATCATCACCTTCTATCTAATGTGACTGCCTCCAATTATTGATGTAGGTATAACATAGGCTTGAATTTTTTTTTTGGGTATTCCAATGACCTCATTCTTTGATTTTGGGATTGACCATTCATCATGTATCTTTTGCTTGCAGATGATGTATTTTGTAAGAACTTTGAAATTTCTATCCTTTTGGTGGCACATCTATCCTCCACTTATTTGTACTGATTGGCTGACCTGTCGATCTAATGCTTTCCTTAGAATCTTTTCACAGGTAGAACAAATGGCAGCTTCTCCAATACATGTTTCTTGAGACTACTCTTGTGTCTCCCCATTGATCATTTAAACCTTTCCCAGACAGGTTGGACCTTTCTTTCTCAAGAGGTCGGGTGGCGTAGTAGTTCAGGAGATGGCTCATCGTTTCAATCATCTTCAGAGTCAGAATTAATTGCGCACGTAGAATAGGAGGATGTATGAAACTGGAAGGAAATGTATGGAAGAGACAAAGCACAGAGATTGAAATCCCAAATGGGGTGATTTTTTTTTCTTGCAGGACAGATTAGACTAGACTTGTCAACAAGCATATTGATCTTGGACTCAGACATGGATGACCTATCAAATATCGATAATAGAAAGTTGAAACAACTAGTTCGTCCAAGCGGCTCCAGTTGGGCATAACGCCTTCGACGACCACCTTCAGTCGTTGTGGGAATAAGTCTTCCTTTAGATCTTTAATAGCAGGACTCATCATGCCCCTCTATCAATAGGTGCAAGATACCTACCTTTTCCATATAATTCTCCCTCTTTTTTTTTCAGTTTGGGATCCATTCAAAACCGGACTATTGCTTTTTAAGCTCAAGGTTACTCTGGTTCATGCCCCAGTTTAGGGTTTGATGGATTCATCAATGGACCATTTCTAGTTGAGTTCAAAATCATTCAAGCTTATGCCCCAGCTTATGGAGCAAGGGGTATCGCCATTGCACTACACCATTTTGAATCCAAGATTGGACTAATTTATGCCTTGGCTTAGGGGGGTTTAATGGATTTCTTTGTTAGACCACTCTCAATTTGGGTCTAAGGTCAATTTGGTCCATGCCCCAGTTTAGGGCATAATGGCTTTCCTCATTACACCGCATTCAATTTGGGTCCAAGGTCAATCTGGTTCATGCCCCAGTTTATGGATTAAGGGTTTCATCATTGGACCATTCCCTAGCTGTGATTCTGGTTCTTATCCTAGCCTGGGGCATATCGGATCTCATCTTTGGTCAACCCTACTGCTCAGGAAAATTTCATTCCCTCTCTTTGAACAATGAGAAATATGAGGGAAACTCTTTGGATTCTAGTATTTCCTTGGCCAATGGGGCAGAAATGCCCAAGATGGGATAACACTATCATAATTGAAGTTTCATGGTCTCCTGATAACTCTAGATTCTGGAATTGATCTTTACTAACAGGCAATGAGGAATGCTTCTCATTCACCATTCCTGACGAGCTATCCTAACTTGTAGCATTGGGCTATGATGGACATGGATCGGGCTCTAATTGATAGAGCCAGAGATTAATTTTGAATCGGTCTCCGATTGATAGAGACAAGGTTAACTTTGAACTGGTCTCTGATTGATAGAGATCAAGATTGACTTTGATTTGGTCTCTGATTGATAGAGATCAAGATTGACCTTGAATTTGTCTCTGATTGATAGAGATCAAGATTGAATTTGAATTGGTCTCTGATTGATAGAGATCAAGATTGATTTTGATTTGGTCTCTGATTGATAGAGATCAAGATTGACTTTGAATTGGTCTCTGATTGATAGAGATCAAGATTGACTTTGAATTGATCTCTGATTGATAGAGATCAAGATTGACAGTCATGGACTGGGCTCTAATTGCTAGAGGCAAAGATTGCTTGAGTTGGGCTCCGATTGAGAGAGGCCAAGGATGACAATCATGGATTGGACTCTAATTGCTAGAGATGATGGATTGATTGAGTTGAAATGACTGAAATTCTCTTTGATTCCTTTATGAAGTAGAACCTGGACCAAAGGTAATGGTTGAACAGGCCTAGAGGCTAACTCAAGCTCACATTGAGTTCATATAAATGGAACCTTTCTTAGTTCCAACATGAATCAGAACCTGAACTAGAGTTGACGATTGGATAAGCCTAGGGGCTAATTAAATTCCAATGAATGGAACTCTTCTTAGTTTCAACATGAATCAGAACTTGAACCATAGTTGATGATTGGATAAGCCTAGTGGCTAAATGAATTCAGATGAATGTGACTCTTCTTAGTTCCAACATGAATTAGAACCTGAACCAAAGTTGATGGTTGGATAAGCCTAGTGGCCAATTGAATTCATATGAATGAGACTCTTCTTAGTTCCAACATGAATTAGAACCTGAACCAAATTTGATGGTTGGTTAATGGAACTTTTCTTAGTTCCAACATGAATCAGAACCCTAACCAAAGTTGATGGTTGTATAAGCCTAGTGGCTAAATGAATTCAGATGAATGAAACTTTTCCTAGTTCCGACATGAATCAAAACCCTAACCAAAGTTGATGGTTGGATAAGCCTAGTGGCTAATTGAATTCAGATGAATGGAACTTTTCCTAATTTCGACATGAATCAGAACCTAAACAGGAGGTGAAGGGTGAAAAAGCCTAGGGGCCGAATATCTCCTCCACTATAACATGATCTGGGAGGTGATGATTGAACCTGCTTAGGAGTTAAACCTTTCTTCAGTTCTGAGATGAACCAGAAATGGTGGTTGAATCTAGGGCTGAATATTTCTTTGATTCTGAGATGAACTGATGTGATTGAATCTGCCTAGGGGCTGAATCTTTCCTTAATTCTGGATGAACTGAAATGATGATTGGACCTGCCTAGGGGCTGAATCTTTCCTTCAGTTCTGAGATGAACCAGAAATGGTGGTTGGACCTGCCTAGGGGCTGAATATTTTTTTGATTCTGAGATGAACTGGATGTGATTGAATCTGCCTAGGGGCTAAATCTTTCCTTAATTCTGGATGAACCGAAATAATGATTGGACCTGCCCAGGGACTGAATATTTTTTTGATTCTGAGATAAACTGGATGTGATTGAATCTGCCTAGGGACTGAATCTTTCCTTAATTCTAGATGAACCAAAATGATGATTGGACCTGCCTAGGGGCTGAATCTTTCCTTAATTCAAAGGTGAATAGGGAATATTGATTGGATTTGCCTAGGGGCTGAATCTTTCCTTAATTCAAAGGTGAATAGGGAATATTGATTGGATTTGCCTAGGGGCTGAATCTTTCCTTAATTCAAAGGTGAATAGGGAACATTGATTGGATTTGCCTAGGGGCTGGATCTCTCCTTAATTCTGAGATAAATTGAGAACTATGATTGGATTTGCCTAGGGGCTGAATCTTTCCTTAATTTAGAGATGAATTGGGAACTATGATTGGATTTGCCTAGGGGCTGGATCTTTCCTTAATTCAAAGGTACCTTGAGAACTATGATTAGATTTGCCTAGGGGCTGAATTTTTCCTTCTTTCTTACAAAATTTGATGTTCAATCAAGATCTAGATTCATGACTTCCATTGATTCATTTAGAAAGATAATATGGATGGATCTCAAGGTGGGAGATCAAGACAATTCCCTAATTGTAGGGGCCTCTCACCCTAAAAGGGTGGATATGGTTGTAGATTGATTTTTTTTTCAAAGACATTGTAACCCAATGGAGAAATATCAAGATTCTAGACATCTAGAGGAGTAGAAGTCACATGCACAATCAATGATGACTCAACCAAACAAGAGTTAGATCCCTCATAAGGGCGATTGGGTAAACATTATCCAAGTCAATTTAATTGAATTTGATTAAGCCATGTGTTCAGTCTTGTGACCTCATGATTCCAAAATGGATAATCAGTGGTACCAAGGTCTGGCCAATTGAATTACCGAATTCGATGAAATTGAAATGGATATATTAATCCGTCATCCTTATTAGGGATGGTTAGCAAAAGCGGTTCATAGATGAACAAACTAGTAAATTTCTTCTTGACCAGGGTATCTAAGTCCTGACAGGGATTTTCTGCTCGTTTTTTGAAATTGACGTGTTAACAATGAGAGATTCGACACATCGAGCTTACTTAATGGAGGGTGTATAGTGACCGTCTACTATGATGTAGAACAGGTGTATACATACCTCATACTCCCAATGGGTGAGAGTTCAAGATGCTCATCGTGTAGATTCTAACTTATTGACCAATCGAGGACAAAAAACGGGCAGAACTTTGACGTCTCGAACATGGATGTCATGGTTAAGCAGACTTTACTGGGTCGGTTCAGGGATGAACCAAAAATAACAAAAATTGGGCTACAATCTGGGTTAGGACAGAAAAGGCCACCTTGACAAGGATGGGGTAAGCTATCACCGAATGCTCGATGAATAATGGGCCCCCAATCCCTTTATATACTATGTTGCAAGGATCCAAGCGACGTGGAGTAGCATAACGCATTCCCAGGCTGACCCAAGAAACGCTCGTTAGAGGCTGCTTGTCGGTCGTGGTCTCACAAAGTACAGGCCAAGGCTGTATGTTTCGCCTAGTGGACTGCCCCATATGCATGGGACCCGGTTCAGCTACTCGTATGAATGTGTGACTGAACCCATTCCCCCCAAAGCAATATTATACAAGCATAAATATAGTATCCTAAAATCTAGCATCCAATTCACACAAGGAAAGTTTTCATTTAGGAGTTTGACGTTTATATCCCTAGTGAAGTCGCCACTGTGAGGACAAAGATGGAAATCTTTTGAAGTCGCCACCTAGATTTAGGTCTAGGACCTTAGAAATGTGAAATCTCACCCCAAGGTAAGACTTCGATTGACTAATGACCCTTAGATTGGAATTCTGGTCCATCAGAGATTGGGTAAGCGTCAGGGTACGGTTATGGGAAGGGGTTAGGCACCTAAACCGCCCGATCGAAATCGGTCTCCTATACCTTTCCTATGCTAGACTCTATTTGTTAAGCCAAACCAAACAAAGTGGTTTGATATCATTGAACCGAATCTGTATCCATCAGATTGCCTACGTATTACGGATTTATTCCAAAAATCAGGTTCACTATCGTAGTTCAGGTGTGATTAAAGTTTATGGATGTGATTTATGCTTGTGCATGATTAAGTTCTTTGTTCAAGTTGAAATTTATACTTGAAAGGCTGAGAAAATCCTATGGGTTAGGAACTGGATAGTCCATGTGGACTGATAGATAGTCCTAGTGGATCTAAGAATAACCCTATTTGGGTCAAAAATATGGATAACCCATTCTGGGTTGAAATGTGGATAACCCTATGTGGGTTAAAATATGTTAAATATCCTAGTGGATCTATGGATAGTCCAAGTGAACTAAGGTTTGGATCCGAATTTGGGTTTCTCCCAAATAGCCTACGTATCCTAGGGTTTGCCCTAGGAATCAGAATCCGCGTAGTTCGAACTGGATAACCCTATTTGGGTCAAAATGTGGATAAGTATCCTAGTGGATCTATGGATAGTCCGAGTGGACTAAGGTTTGGATAACCCCTTTTGGGTTGAAATATGGATAGATATCCTCGTGGATCTATGGATAGTCCGAGTGGACTAAGGTGTGAATAAATATATCCTAGTGGATCTATGGATAGTCCGAGCGGACTAAGGTGTGGATCCGAATTTGGGATTTTCCCAAATGGCCTACGTATCCTAGGGTTTGCCCTAAGAATCAGAATCCACGTAGTTCTAAATTTAACCTGTTCTAGGTTATAAAGTGAGAACCAGTTCTAGGTTTGGGATTGAGAACCTATTCTAGGTTTAGGGTTTAGAACCTATTCTAGGTTTAGGGTTGAGAACCTATTCTAGGTTTAGGGTTTGCCGAGGGGCAAAATCATCCTAAATTACCCTTTTCATCCTGAATTCTAATTTTGGAAAGTTTGGCAAAGCATTCTCTTTCTTTATTAAGATTTTTATTATTTCCATTATGCCCTTCCCAAGAATGTGGGTGCCTAAATGCATGTCCCCACACCTAGATTGTCTTCTAGAAGTATGCATGTATGGCAGTTCAACTAGGGTGTTGCATAAAATAAGTTATTGCCAAAAATAGAATATTCTATCTAAATATGGCACATAAAACATTTATGACAAGAGATTCACATATAGTAAGATTGTTAAAAATCTTTCAAATATGGCATCTATTGCAAATAAGGCAAGATCCTATATGGCATGATCTAGTATGCTATCTTCTAAGCATGGCAAGACCCTAATTGCTATTTTCTTTCCATTTTTAGGGTTTTCTACCCTAATTGCTATTTTCTTTCCATTTTAGGGTTTTCTACCCTAATTGCTGTATTCTTTCCATTTTTTAAGGTTTTCTACTCTAATTGTTATTTTCTTTTCATTTTTAAGGTTTTCTACCCTAATTGCTATTTTTTCAATTTTTAGGGTTTTCTACCCTGATTGCTATTCTTTCCATTTTTAGAGTTTTCTACCCTAATTGCTATTTTCCTTCCATTTTAGGGTTTTCTACCCTAATTGCTATTTTTTCTTCCATTTTTATGGTTTTCTACCCTAATTGCTATTTTCTCAATTTTTAGGGTTTTCTACCCTGATTGCTATTCTTTCCATTTTTAGGGTTTTCTATCCTAATTGCTATTTTTCAATTTATCTCTTTCCAAGACAAATATGGCGAATGAAAAGATTCCAACTATAGCAGTGGCAGTATGCATCCAAACATGGCAGTAAGCATCTAAATATGACAGTAAGCATGTAGCAGACAAATATGGCAATAAAGCATGGCATCTCATGTTTTTTCAACAACGTATATTTCAATGTGTCAGATGGGATTCTCTAGATCTATGGTTGAGGTCTAATGTGAATTCCTTAATGCATCAAAATCAGATATTGGATCTAATGGTCGGATCTCATCAAAACATGATCATCATGATCAACGACTCAGAAATCATCAAAAATGGCCAATATCAATGGCTCAGATTCATCTAATTAACTCATGATGATCATTCAATGGTTTAAATCGCACATGATGATAATCTAACCGTTTGGATTCTTCTAAATCATTCATAATCAATATCCAATGGTTTAGATTCAAACATCAACACATCTAAGATCAATGGTCCATATTTGATCATCAAAATCCAAAATCAATGGGCCAAAAATTTCACTTAAAATTCCAAGATCAAGGGCCAATAATTTTTATCAATGTCATCAAATGGCCATATCAAAATTCACATTGAAACATTGAGATCGATGGGAAGAATTTTATCACATGATCCAGATCAGATTTAATCATTCAATGGCACAGATTTAATATCATCTCAAGATAAAGAATCAGAATTATCATCCAATGATTCATGTATAATGTCATCTTAAATTCAAGATTGGACTCAATCCCAGCCATAGACGGATCACTTTCATCAACTCTAAAGGATCATAACCATATCAAAATTCATAATCAATATTGAAATTAATAGGAACAAATTTGTTTAAACACTATACTAACATGATCAAGCGTCCAATTTTATCAAACATCAATGCCTAACACAGCCATGATTGTCAAACATTATATCCAAGACAACAACAATCAAAGTTCAACTCATATATGACCGATCGGATGGTGCAGGTTTCAGCAAGGGTAATTGTAAGACCCGTGTCAATCTAACACGGTCTTACCACCTTGAACCAGGTCTACCCATCATGGTCGAGTCAAGTGGACCAAGGGCATGAAGGAGATCGAGATCCCAGGTATGAAATCGACCCAAAAACACTTAATTTTAGGGGAGGGTTGCACACCCAGCTAAGCAGGGTCGGACCTCCCAAACCAGAAAGATCGACCCTCAATTTTGAGGGAGGGTCGGACAGCTTAAGACCCTAGGGTTGACGGGATCATCGACCCTCCCATCGACCCTCGGTTTCTGACGAAAATTGAAATTAGGAAATTTCCTAATTTTCGGTTGGGATTCTTTCCGAATCTCAATGGGATTATTATAGGACATTCCTAGTCTATTTAAAGGACGTCCCTAAGCCACATTCACTCCTTTCACAACCCTAATTGAATTGAGAGAAAGAGAGAAGAAGGAAAAGAGGAAGAAAGGAGGCTAGGAAGAAGGCTTGGCAAAAAGGAGAAGAAATTGCAGAGGAAAGTAATCTTCCCAGGTATGGATACTAATTCCATGAGTTTCTACAGACCTTAGGTTAGATATGGTTGAGTGTAGGATTTCGGAGAAACCCAAACCATCCATCCATGGTTAGGTTTTCATGGAAAACCATGGGAGGATGCACGAAAGCTATCTAGATGAATCATACATGGTTCTAGACCATGGAATGAATGTTGGGTGAATGTAGGAAGCAAGCCATAGGACCCCAAACACGAAGAATGGATTAAAAAGTGGAAATTGGACCAGAGTGCACCAAGGGTCGCACCGAGGGTCGATAGACCATCCGACCCTAGGTGTTTCAGACCATCGACCCTCAGCATTCGGGAAGTTCAGAATGCTGGGAGGGTCGATAGACCCATCGACCCTAGCATCAACCCTCAGTTGACAGAATGATTTTTAAATTCTGAATTAATTCTAATTAAATTCTATCGACTTTGTTAGGTTTGCTAGCAATATAATACCGTTATAACAGTGAATCGAAAGCTTGGAAAATATCTATTAGCAAGCTAAGGTGAGGAACCTTAACCCCAAACTAAATTGGTTAATAATAAACAGTTTTTCTTTTCTTGAGTCCTATGCCATGTTTGATTCTATGTGAATAGGATTGTAATGTGCATACAGCATGCCATCTAATATTTCTATTACTTGTTCATGCATATTTACTTTACTGTTTATAACATGATGATGATGATGATGATAGGAATAGGCATGTGCTTGTATGTGTGTGGTTGGTGTGCTTAATGCGAGAGAGTATCAGGGGAGGTGTATTGAGAACGTCAATAAACGTTAACCTTTGGCGGGTCTCACCACTTTAGCTCTATCTCTAACTCAAGTCTTGTGCATTGACATCGTCGTATCGCCATTACCTTAGCAGAACTATTATGTCGTAGATTATCAGGGGAGGTGGTCTCGGTCCTTGTAGTCTCTGACTCTACCGGGGGGCCTTAGCTCTATCTCTATGGATGTTCTGAGGGATGCTGGGGTGAGGCCTTGGATACACTGTTTGGCATTAGGATTGGTTAGTAGCGAGCCCAGTTTGCAAGCCCTCGCTAACAGGGGCTTACGTGTTGGTATAGCATTATATAGCAATAAACGTTAACCTTTGTTGTATAATGTTATGGTAGGGTGGATGGGGACGACGATAAACGTTAACCTTCGGACGGGCTTCCACACCCTGTGTATAGAGGTGGTATCAATAAACGTTAACCTTTGATCACCCAACCTTTCTATTGTGCATTGCAAACTATAAACCAAGACCAAAGATATGAATTGACTTTTTGCATGCATATGTAATGTTGCATTGTTTTGGCTACTCACTGAGCCGTGTTGTGTGCTCACCCCTCGATGTCGAATATTTTTAGTTGATGATGCAGGATATACTGTTGAAGATTATATGAACGCGTCAGCGTATGGAACTGTAGCAGCTATGGAAGTTGGAGCTGAAGACGATACACACGACTCCTCTTGCGAGTGCAACTCGTGTGTATTCGATTAGATATTTTGTAGTTTTCTTATTTGGATTTATAAGACATGTATTGGTATTTATATATTTATGTCTTAGTTAAACACAGAATAATTTGATATTATTTATGGGTATCATTCTAGTTCTCAGTTCATATTATTTATAAATTTTCCGCTATTGTGTATTACTCTGATTATGATTGTGGATGCGTGTAAAGTTTGGATAACGCGGGGATAGCCTATTAGAGATCCTGGTTGAGCCGTTGTTTGTTTAGCGGTTCATCACACCATTCTGAACAGTGTGGAATTGGGGTGTGACAGTAATGGCAGCCAGATTTGATCAAATGTTAGGATTTCATGGAGCTTGATCAGATGGTGAACTGGCCTGATAAGGATTTATCGGGTTTGAGTTGCATGCATGGGAGGAATGTGCTGTATTGGAGGGCTTTAGTGAGGATTAAAAGATGGCCACGGGTATGGTGATTTGGTTGCATGGGAGGGATTTTAAAGGATAGCTGCAAGGAATAACCGGGGAAAGGGATAATGGAGATGTGTAAGAGAGATGAGGGCATGTGCAGGTGTGATGGCGAGTGGCTAGTGGTGAGGTGGGGTGGACAGGTGTGTCTCAATGGGTTTTCTTGGTGGAACTTGACTGAAGAACAGGTGGATCAGTGATGATAAATGTTGGTTGGTGGATGCATGGGTTGGAAGTGTGAAGGAGGATGTAAGGTGTAGCAGTGAAGGGATGAGGAATTGATGTAGTTCATAGGAGGGTGATGCGGATGGCTGCACAGGTGGATGAGGGTAGAATGGTTTTGGACAGGTGCAAGGTGAGTGGGAAGGTGTTTGTTCGGTTGAGGCAATAGGATATGAAGAAGAAGAAAATAAAAATAAAAAAGGGGCGGTGGTTTACCTGTTGCAGATCCACTGCCTTCTCCTTCTTCCTCTTCTTCATCTTCTCGTTCTGCTCCTCTCGATTCTCCCCCCTCTCCGGCATCATCTTCTGCTCTCTTTCTCCCTTTTTCTTACTCTCGATCTCTCTTCCCCTTTTTTTATTTTTTTTCTCTCCTTCTCTCTTCTCCCCCAAAACCGAGATCCCTCTTTTCTGATTTTTTTGTTTTTTTTCTTCTCCTCTCCACCTCCTCCTTCTTCTCGGTCCTCTCCCCTTCTTTTCTGATTTTTTTTGTTTTTTTTCTTCTCCTCTCCACCTCCTCCTTCTTCTTGGTCCTCTCCCCTTCTATTCTGATTTTTTCTTCTCCTCTCCACCTCCTCCTTCTTCTCGGTCTTCTCCCCTTTTTTTCTGATTTTTTTGTTTTTTTCTTCCCCTCTCTACCTCCTCCTTCTTCTCGGTCCTCTCCCTTATTTTCTCTTTTTTTCTTTTTTTTATTCTTTCTCTCACCGCCCTCTCTCTCTCTCCTCCTTCTTCTCGGTTCTCCTCTTTTTTTTTTCTTTCCTCTCCAATCCACCGCCCTTATCTTCTCGATTCTCTTTCTCCCCCCGATTTGTTTCCTTTACGGATCCCCTCTCTCTCTTCGGGATCTTCTCCTTTATTTTTTCTTTTTTTGGTTCTTCCTCCTCCTCCTCCTTCTTCTCCGTCTTCTCTCTTCTAGATTTTCCCTTTTCTCCTTTCTAGTTCATCTCTCTCTAAATATTTTGTTACAAAGAAAATCCTTCCTTTCTCCCTCTCAATCTCATGGCTTACCTAAAACCGAAAAAACCTATCCCTCATATTTTCTCTCCTTCTCAATCTTTCCTTTTCTTTCCTCAATCTCAATCTCACGGCTCTCTATTTCTTACTTTGCTCTCTCGGATTTTTTTTTCAATTTCTTTTCTTAAAATATATTCCGTTGATCCCACTTTCACCACCTATATTATAATATATCAATTTGTATATATATATATATATATATATATATATATATATATATATATATATATATATATATATATATATATATATATAATATATTATATGAACATATAATATGTATTATATAATATATATACCTATAATATAATATATAGAAAATACGTAACTCATGATGCACATAGACTGAAACAATTTGAACTGGATTGAGACTGGCTTGGGCTGAATTGATTGGACTGAGTTAACTGGATTTAACTGGGTTTTCTCTCTCTATCATTTCATGGGCCATTTCCGCTATCATTCCACACGAAATTGTTTGATAGCCTTTATTCCACATTTTTTGTGTCCACTTTGTAGAACATTAAAAATGAGGAATATTGGAGCTTGAATCAACTCATTTGGAAATAAAATGGCCACCCTATGAATTTTTAAAGTTAAGTAGGCCAATTATCGATAATTTGGTTAACCATTTTGCATGGGATCCTTCGAAAATTTTTACCAGAAATTCTTTACGTCCACTTTGTAGAGTACTAAAAATGGAACATAATGAAACTGAAATTGCCTGATTTGGATATGGGATGATCAAAATATGAATTTTTGAAGATTAAATGACCATTTTCATATGTAATTTTGCATCGAACCCTCCGGAGACTTCTACCCGAGATTTTCCACGTCCACTTTGTAGGACATCACAAATGAAGAACAATGGCCTTGGGATCGTCTGAATCCGACGTAGAAAGGAAAAGATATGAAGATTTGAAGTTCTAACGATAACTTTGCATGCAAGCTTGCATGGGACCCACTGATGACCTCTACCCGGGATTTTTTACGTCCACTTTGTAGAACATCATGAATGCAGAATAATGGTCTTGGAATCATCTGAATCCGATGTAGAACGGGAAAGATATGAAGCTTTGAAGTTCTAACGATCATTTTGCATGCAAGTTTGCATGGGACCCACTGGTGACTTCTACCCGGGATTTTTTACGTCCACTTTGTATAACATCATGAATGAAGAATAATGGTCTTGGAATCATCTGAATCCGATGTCGGATGATCAAGATATGATGATTTGAAATTCAAACAATCCGACTTAGGAAAATTTGCATGAAAGCCCCTGGGATTATTATTATTTATAATAATTTCAGAAACCTCCCTTATATGTATCATCGGACTAAAATGGTCATATCTTCTTCGTTTGATATCAGAATTAAGCGATTCTAGTATCATTTCGAAGATAATTCCATGACCTATGAAACCATGTAGATTACAGCCTGTGATCTTATTGTGGGGCCTACCGAAAACTACCTCGAGGTCGTAGTCAAAACCCAAATTTTTACTTATCTTTCTTCCTTTGCTGTCCACACACTAGTAGGACTTTGATCAGTTGGAAATGGCAAAAATAGGGTGCTTACAGATGGTAGCACTGGGCCGATGGGCTATGGATAGAATCTACAACCACCACACCAATTTCCATCATCATCTGTCTATCAAGGAATCTATTCGAACCCACCACCATGGTATGGAATGAATGCACAGGGGCAGAATGACCTAAGTCGAGCGGTGGATAGGTTCTTGAAACTGAAACCCCCTACTTTCACAGGGAAACCAGGGAAACCACTGTGGCCTGCATAGTGGGTGTCTGAAATAGAGAAGAACTTCCGTTTGATGACTTGTACGAAAGATGAGAAGGTGTTGTTTGCTACGCACATGCTTAAGGAAGATGCAAATGCCTGGTGGAATTCTACCCGGTCATACCTAGAAGTAAAGCACACTCAGATTGATTGGGCAATATTCAAGGGAGCTTTCTTTGATAAATACTTTCCGAAGAGCTTTAGAGATCAAATGGAGAAGGAATTCTTGAATCTGTAACAATCCCAGTTGACCGTTGATGCTTACCAGCAAAGGTATGAAGAGCTATTTTTCTTCACTCCGGCAAGCATGCAAGAAGAAGAGACCAAGACCCATAGGTTTACCATGGGTTTGCGAGGAAGCATCCGAGAGCACGTCTTGGGTTTGGAGAAGAAGATATATGATGAGGCTGTACAGATTGCTAGGGTAATTGAATCCAGTCAAAGAGACAGCTTCTTTGCTCAAAACAGGGGACTAAAGAGGACTGCTACTGAGACTTCAGGTGGAGGCAATACTAGACCATTCCGTCCATACAAGGCTCAGTCTACTGTGGTGCCTGCAAGGAACACTACTGCACCACCACCGTCACAGTCTGCTGGATAGAACCTAAACATTAAATGTTTCAACTGTCAGCAATTGGATCATTATGCGAAGACCTGTACTCTACCTAAGAAGCAACTGCCGCAGCAAGGAAAGGTATTCGCAGTCACCACTGAAGAGGCAGCCGCATCACCTGATGTGGTTACTGGTATGATTCTATCCCTTCCTATTTGACTTACTATTTTTTGTACTGGAGCATGTAGAATTAAGGGATAATTAAATTTCAAGGACTGTAAGTATAGCTGGTATACCTGCCAGAGTACTCTTTGACTCTGGGGCCACGCACTCCTTCATTTCTATTTCTTTTGGGAAGCGAATGGAATTATCTGTCAAGTGTTTGAACCCAAGCTTGATAGTTCGCTCTCCATTGGGAGTCGAAGTGGCGTTGAATGAATACTATGGGCCATGTACAGTTAGTATTGAGGGTCAAAACCTAGAAGCAAATCTAGTTATACTTGAGATGGCATACTTTGACGTCATCTTGGGAATGGATTGGCTAGGCCATCATTCGGCTAGCTTATTATGTGGTGAAAGAAAAATTGTGCTTAAAGATGAGAAAGGGAAAGAGTTTAGCTTTACTGGAACCAAGTTACCTAGGAAGCGGAAGTTGATCCTCTCTGCCCTAAAAGCTAAGAGATGCTTAGAGAAGAGAGGAGTGGGGTACTTAATGTATGTGGTCGACATAACTGTTGAGGTGCCAAAGATGGAAGATCTATACGTGGTACGAGAGTTTTCAGATGTATTTCCAGAAGATCTACCAGGTTTACCTCCAGACAGGGCTACAGAGTTCGTGATAGACCTTATGCCAGGGTCGGCGCCGGTGTCTAAGGCACCGTATAGGATGGCCCCTACCGAATTAAAGGAGTTGAAGACCCAATTACAAGAACTACTAGATAAGGGCTTTATACGACCAAGCATATCACCATGGGGAGCACCTGTATTGTTCGTTAAGAATAAGGACGGTAATGTACGGCTATGTATCGACTATCGAGAGCTGAACAATGTCACACCCCAATTCCGCACTATTTAGAACGGTGTGATGAACCGCTAATAAGCCAATGGTTCAACCAGGATCTCAAATAGGCTGTGTCTGTTTGGTTTAAACCATACACTTCCACAATCATAATCAGAGTAAATAAACAGTAATGGAAGTCTTAATATTAAATTTACTAAGAATCTAAATGTGATAATCATAAATAAAAATATCCAATTATCTGGTATTGACTGAGACATAAGTAAATAAAATAACAAATTACATTTCCTCAATAATCTAAATAAAAATCTAATCGAAAATGCATGAATTGTACTCGCATGATGAGTCATGCGTCTCCACTATATCTTCGACATCCATTGCAGCAACGTGCCCGTATGTGGGAACACTCATATAATCTTCCACAGTCGTACCTGCATCATCAACTAAAAATATTTGAATTCGAAAAGGGTGAGCACACATCACGGCTCAGTGAGCAAACAAAACAATGCAACAAACATAAGCATGCATTCAATTCATATTTGTGGTTTGGTATATAAGTTTGCAATGTGCTATAGAAAGGTTTGGAGGCCGCCACACCTCTATACACGAGAGTGTGGAACCACTCAACGGATCAAACACCATTGCCTCCCCTACATGCACCCACCATGTAATAGAGATAGAGCTAAAGTGCTTAGGACCGCACCGCATCACACTTCCCCTGATGCTCTACCCATACCAACACGTAAACCCCTATTGGCGAGGGCTTACAAACTGGTCTCGCAACTAACCAATCCTAATGTCAAACAGTGCATCCAAGAATTACCCCAACATCCCTCAATACGTCCATAGAGATAGAGCTAAGGCCCCCCGACAGAGTCAGAGACTACACGGTCCGAGACCACCTCCCCTGATGCCCTACGATGTAACAGTTCTGCTAAGGTAATGGCGATACGACGATGTTAGTGGACAAGATTTGAGTAGAGATAGGGCTAAAGTGCTTAGGACCGCACCACATCACACTTCCCCTGATGTCCTACTCGCATCAAGTACACTAACCACACACAAACATTCACATGTCTATTCCAAGCATCATCATCATCATCATCATCATCATGTTGTAAATAAACGGAATTAAATATGCATGAAGAGTAATAACAGGAATAGTAGATGACATGTGATATGCACATTACAATCATACAATCATAGAATCATACATAGAATTGGACTCAATAAAGAAAAATGATTTATTATTAGCCAATTAGTTTAGGTCTTGTTCCCTTACCTTTGCTTGAGTGTAGATCCTCTTTCAAGCTTTAAGAATGACTTCTATATCACAAGGAAAACCTAACAAGTCGATAGATTTTAATTAGAATTAATTCCAACAGTTTTAAGATTGCTGTAAAGCTAGGGTCGCAGGATGGGTCGCAGGTATCTGAGACCCCAGGGTATAGGGTCGATCATAGGGTCGGTTACACATCGACCCTAGGTGCAACCATAGCTTCCTTGGACTTCACGAGCGCTTGGGGTCGATCCTGTGGTCTGATAGGGTCGGTTACCAGTCGACCCTAAGTGCGACCATATGTAGTTTGAGTCGACTTTTCATCCTACAATCCACTCTTTCAAGTTTGGATCCTTTGGCTTACTTTTATGGTCCATTCTATGATTGTTCTATGGCTCAAAGCTCCAAGTTACTTCCTTTACTTTGTTTACAATGATTCTCTCCATGGATTCCATTGGAATTTTCCCATGGATGGATGATTTGGGTTTCTCCTAGATCCTACCCTCTTTATAAACTATTCTAGGGTCTTACACAATTCATAGAGACTGTTTTCATACCTTAGATTTGCTGAATTCAGAGATTCTTCTGAAACTTTTCTCCATAGCCTTCTTCTCAAACTTTCCTTCTCTTCCTTCTCTTCTCTTTCTCTCACTTTCAATTAGGGTTTCAAAAGGAGTGAAAGAGCCTAAGGGACGTCCAATTTATAGAGGAAAACCTCCCAAAATCCGTCCCAACGATTTTAGGAAAGGTTCCCTTTGAATTAGGAAAGTTTCCTAATTTCTGGTTTCTGTCAGTTTGCCTAGGGTCGATGCTAGGGTTGCAGAACCCGTCGACCCTAGGTTCTCAAGTCATCCGACCCTAGGACTCAAAAGTCATGGGTTAGACCATGTTGAGGTGGGGTCGACCCTACCTGTTTAGGCATGCGACCCTACCCTCCATTTTACTATTTTAGGGTCAATTTCATACCTGGTTTTGTGATTTCCTTCATGCACTTGGTCCATGTGGCTCGACCATGATAGGTAGACCTGGTACAAGGTGGTAAGACCGGTTAGTTCGGTATGGGTCTTACAACTCCCCCAACTTATAAAAATTTCGTCCTTAAAATTTGTACATACCTTCCGAGTCGAAAAGATGAGAGTATTGCTTTCGCATAGCATTCTCTTCTTCCCTTGTGATTTCTTCTATATTTCGGCTTCTCCAGGTCACTTTAACAGAATAGATGTCATGGTTGCGTAGTCGTTGAACTTTTCGGCTGATAATTTCAGTTGGTGTTACTTCAAATGTCAAATCATCAGTCAAATCAGGTGGATCTACTGTCAAAATGTGCGTTGGATCTCTGACGTACTTCTTTAATAAGGAGATATGAAATACATCATGCACACTTGACATAGATTGTGGTAGTGCTAACTGATAAGCCACTTTTCCACGTTTAGCTAGAATCTCATACGGTCCGACATATCTCAGACTTAGTTTCCCTTTCTGTCCGAACTATTTCAAACCTCGCATAGGTGATACTTTGAGGAATACCTTATCACCTATGGTAAATTCAAGGTCTCAGGGCCGAGTATCTGCATACTATTTCTAACGATTCTGAGCCATTCTTACTCTTTCCTTGATAATGTCGACTACTCGACATGTACTTCAATAAATTCTGGTCCAACAATGCTACATTCTCCAACTTCATTCCAAAACAAAGGAGTTCGACACTTCCTGCCATACAGTGCTTCATAGGGTGACATCTGTATAGTAGTCTGATAGTTGTTGTTATAAGCGAACTCGATCAGTGGTAATTTTTCATCCCATGATCCTTTAAAATCAATTACACAGGCTCGGAGCATGTCTTCTAAAATCTGAATGGTACGCTCCGATTGTCCGTTTGTCTGAGGCTGGAATACAGTACTAAACCTCAATGTTGTACTCATAGCCTTTTGCAATCCTTCCCAAAACTTCGAAGTAAATCATGGATCTCTGTCGAACACAATGCTTTCAGGTACACCGTGTAATCTGACAATATTATCCACATACAACTTAGCTAACCTCTCTAGTGTATACTGAGGTGGTATAGCTATAAATCGAGCCGTTTTAGTCAGGTGGTCTACAATCACCCAAACCGCATCAACTACTCGGGGAGTCAATGGTAACTCGGTGACGAAGTCCATAGTGATGCAGTCCCATTTCCATGCTGGTTCCGGTTACGGCTGTAACAGTCCTACAGGTCTTTGTCGTTCAGCCTTCACCCTCTGACAGTTTAGGCATTGAGACACGAACTTAGCTGTATCTGCTTTCATTCCTCTCCACCAGTATAGTTTCTTTAGATCATGATACATTTTTGTACTTCCAGGATGTATCGAATAGACGGTGGTATGAGCTTCCTTCATTAGTTGGTGTCTAATGTCCAAATTTTTTGTTTCAGGAACACATATTCTTTCTTTGTACTTCAGTACCTTTTCATCGTCCAAGGCGAACTCAGGGATAGTCCTACCTTTTTCGATGTCTTCTTGTATCGTTCTTAGATAAGGGTCTGATCTAATAGCTGTTTTCATTTCATCAAGTATATCAGGTACAATCTTCAATGTGGCGAACATATTTGAAAACCGATGGATAAACCCTTGGTTGGTTGATTCACCCGGTGCATCTATCACAAACTGCTCATTACCGTAATTGAATACTTTTCTGGTGGCACACATTGCGGCAGTTGTGTTAACCTCTCCTTGAGATTTTATCATTACTTTTCTACTCAGCGTGTCAGCAACCACATTAGCTTTCCCCGGATGATACTGGATATCACAATCATAGTCTTTCAATAGTTCCAGCCATCTTCTTTGTCTCATATTCAACTCCTTCTGATTAAAGAGATAAGTAAGACTCTTATGATTTGATTTAATCTGAAATTTCTCTCCGTACAAGTAATGTCTCCATATCTTGACAGCATGTACCACTACCGCTAATTCCAAGTCATGAGTGAGATAGTTCTTCTCATGTGTCTTTAGTTGTCTTGAGGCATAAGCAATTACTTGTTTCTCTTGCATAAGTACACATCCTAAACCCAATCCTGACGCATCAGTATACAAAATAAATGACTGTCCTGGTATAGGAATAGTCAAAACCGGAGCTGATATCAATCTAGTCTTCAATGTTTGAAAACTCTGCTCACATTTATCAGTCCAAACAAACTTTTCACCCTTCTTAGTCAAACTGGTGAGAGATATGACAATTCGAGAATAGTTTTCCACAAATCGTCGATAATACCCAGCTAGACCTAAGAAACTTCTAATTTCTGCAATGCTCTTCGGTGCTTTCCACATCACAATAGCTTCAATCTTGCTAGGATCCACTTTAATTCCTTCAATGGATACAACATGGCCTAGGAATGCGACCTCATTTAGCCAAAACTCACACTTCGTAAATTTGGCATAAAGTTTCTATTTTCGTAATCGCTGTAGAGCGGCGTTTAGATTCATAATATGAGTTTCCTTGTCTTTGGAGTAGACCAATGTATCATCGATGAATACAATGACCGACGTGTCCAACATATCATGGAATACCCGATTCATAAGTTCCATAAAAGTTGCAGGTGCGTTCGTCAATCCAAAAGACATGACAAAAAATTCATGATGTCCATATCTGGTCCTGAATGCTGTCTTGGGAATATAACCATCCTTAATCTTCAACTGATGGTATCCGGACCGAAGATTGATCTTAGAGAACACTTTGGCACCTTGCAACTGATCGAACAGGTCATCGATCCAAGGCAATGGGTACCGATTCTTGATTGTCAGCTTATTCAGTTCCTGATAGTCTATACACAGTTGAACACTACCGTCCTTCTTCTTTACGAATAATACTGGTGCTCCCCATGGTGATATGCTAGGTCTAATGTAACCCTTGTCCAGTAGTTCTTGTAGTTGTACTTTTAATTCCTTTAGTTCAGTAGGAGCCATTCGATAAGGTGCTTTAGACACTGGTACGACTTCGGGTATCAAATCTATAACAAATTCTGTAGCTCGGTTAGGTGGTAGTCCTGGTAGTTCTTTAGGAAATACATCTGAAAAGTCATGCACAACATCAATATCCTCCATTCGTGGTGCTTCCTTGGTGAGGTCGACCACTGAGACTAGATACCCAACTCCTCCTTTCTCGAGGCATTTCCTAGCCTTTAATGTAGAGAAGATGAGCTTTCGTTTACGGGGAAGTTTGGTTCCCGCAAAACTGAACTCTGTTCCTTCCTTGTCTTTGAATGTCAGCTTTTTTTCGACACATAATAGGTTTGCAGAATTCTGAGCTAACCAGTCCATTCCCAAGATAACGTCAAAGTCTGCCATCTCAAGTTGAATCAGGATTGCATCTAGAGTTTTCTCGTCAATAAGGACTGGACATGGTCCATAACCTGTTTCTAATTCCACTTCTAATCCCATCGGCAACCATACAAGTAGTTTATAGTCTAGATATTTGAGGGGTAGGTTTATTTTCTTTCCAAATGACACAGATATAAATGAATGAGTAGCTCCTGAATCAAAGAGTACTCTGGCGGGGATGCCATTAATAGGTATGATACATGTGATTTGTTTTAATTTAGTCTACATGTTCACACAATGTAACACAAAATGAAAGGTTCAGGTTATACCTGTGACCACATCAGGCGATGCGGCAGCATCCTCCGAGGTAACAACGTAAACTCTTCCTTGTTGTGATTGCTTTCTGGGCTTGGGACACTCCTTTGAATAATGTCCCATTTGATTGCAGTTAAAGCATTTTACTCCTTTATTATTTAGCTTTTGTTGCTGTTGACCTGCTGGAGTAGTCTTGGTTGCAGCATTAAATCCTTGAGTACGGAAGGGTTTGAATGTCCTTGTATTCCCTCTGTTACATGAATTTCCAGTTGGCCTCTTAATACCCCTGTTTTGAGCATAATAGCTCTCTTTCTGGCTCGACTCTATCACCCGAACAATTTGTACAGCTTTGTTGTAGACTTTCTTCTCAAGTCCTAGTACATGTTCATGAATACTTCCCCTAAGTCCCACGACGAACCTTCAGGTCTTCGTATCTTCTGCTTGAATACTGTTTGGTGCAAAGAAGAACAGCTCCTCATAACGCTGTTGAAATGCATCGACAGTCATCTGTCCCTAATACAAACTCAGGAACTCTTTCTCCATAGAATCTTTGAAACTCCTAGGAATATACTTCTCAAAGAATGCCTCTTAATATATATCCCAGGTCAGTTGGGTGTGCTTTGTTAACAGATAGGTCCGTGAGGACTTCCACCAGTGGTGTGCATCGCCTTTTAGCATGAACGTTGCACACAGTACTTTCTCCTCCTCAGTAACTGTCATCATCATGAAATTCCCCTCCATTTCCTCGATCCAGTGTGCTGGCCACAAAGGATCAGCTGACTTACCATTGTATTCCTTGGGCTTCATCTTCAAGAAACGCTCGACTAGTTTGGAATGGTCCAACTGATACGGAGCGTAGGCCCCATACATAGGTGGTTGGTTCTGATAACCACCTTGAGCTACTTCAGGGTTCTGCACTTGAGCCTGCATGATGGGAGTTTGAGGTGCATGGGGTACTGTGTTACTTCCCCCTGGTACTATGCTTGCCTGTCTTGCTGCCATCGGTATTGTCTTTGCAGCTGGAAAAGCCATGCCTATGGCAGCTTGCATAGTATCTTGTACCAGTTGTATTTGTTGCAGCTGTTCTGCCAAGTTCATTACGGCTGTAGCCAGGTCTGTAGGTGGAGCTAGCAGATTTGTGGGATTTGTCTACCCATTAACTACGGACGGTGCCGTGTTCAGATTCTCCTGTGTTTCAGGATGTATATGGCAGTCTTCCTTTACAGGTGGTGGTGGTGGAATAGAGTTTCGGCTTTGGCTGGTTACTCTTTACCCGGCCATTTTTCCGTTCTGAAGATAGTAGTGCCTGTAAGTAACCATAGCACATGTGAGGCAATCAATATAATTTCTCTCCAATCAAAAATCCAACTAATCAACATCATATTCACATTTTTTTGATCATTCTGTCAAAATTACTGTATTTTCCATCATAGGGTCGATGGTAGGGTTGATCCTTATGCGACCCTAGGGTATGCGACCATGAGATCACTGTCAACTTACTGAGAGCCTAGGGTCGATGGTAGGGTCCGTATATGTCCGACCCTAGGGTCGACCCCTAGTTCTCTGTCAGATCACCGAGAGGCTAGGGTCGATGAGGGGGTCGGAGGTAGGGTCGCATGTTTTGGTCGAATTATGCGACCTTAGGACCCAGACACAGGTTTTAAATCCCGATTTTGGATTCATTTCTCATTCTTTCTCCTCCTTTCTGACTCAGCTCATTCCTCTGAGTTGCTACAGTGGCATCCCCGACCCGTTGGTGATTCTATCATACATCCAAGACTCTCACTCCTTCTCTTCAGGTGTGTGCCCTACCGTTGCATGTTTTTAAGGTTTCTTAACTAGGGTTTCTCCTATTTTTATCGTTTTCTTCAAATTAAAATTTCTCCAACCGTAAAAATTTGATTTTTATTGGGGGCTTTTGCTGTTGGTCACCCAATGGATGAAAGCCCTAAAAATATTCAAGTTTCATCGGTTGGTTATCGAGAAACTTGAAAATTTTAATTTTTGACCTAATTTTTTCAAGATTTTTGAATTTCTTGAAATTTCTTCAAATTCAATCTTCTTAGATAAAATTTCCAACTGTATGAGTCTTGCAGGATAGTTTAGAATCTATGTAAGTCCTCCTGCCCATGTGTATGGGTGAAAAGTGAGGCTTTTGACCAATTTATGCCGTTATCATGCCAAAATTTTTGGGTTTTTCACCATTACTGAGCTATTATCAATTTTTTTTTTTGTTTTGGCAGATAATATGGATCGTACCAAAGTACCTAGGGTTTACGACCCAGTTCTTTTCTGTTCTAACGAGGCCAAGGCTCAGTATGCTCGCTACTCTCCTAAGAAGGTAGAGGGAGGTCGTCGTGTGGACTTGGCTAGTCTAGCCTTGTTCGATTTAGAGAGAGCATTTGGTGACATGGGCTGGCTTCTCATGATTACCTATGATGCCTGTACCCGTCCAGATATGGTGAGACAGTTCTATTGTAATCTCCAGGTGGTGGGAGATCACAATGACACTGAGATGGGTAGGGAGCTCAGGATCATGAGCTACGTCAAAGGAGTAGAGATTTCCTTCGACTATAGCAGTTAGCGGGCCTCTTGGGCATATCATATGACGGCTGTCACACCCCAATTCCACACTATTCAAAATGGTGTAATGAACCACTAATAAGCCAACGGTTCAACCAGGATCTCAAATAGGCTGTGTCCATTAGCTTAAACCATACACATCCACATCCACAACCATAATCAGAATAAATACACAATAGCGGAAGTCTTAATATTAAATGAACTGAGAATCTAAATGTGATAATCATAAATAAAATATCTAATTATATTGTATCGACCGAGACATAAGTAAATAAAATATCAATTACATTTCCTTAATGGTCCAAATAAAAATCTAATCGAAAATGCATGAATTGCACTCACATGATGAGTCATGCTCTCCACTATATCTTCAACATCCATTGTAGCAATGTGCCCATATGTGGGAGCATTCATATAATCTTCCACAGTAGTACCTGCATCATCAACTAAAAATATTCAATTCGAAAGGGTAAGCACACATCACGGCTCAGTAAGCAAACAAAACAATGCAACAAACATATACATGCATTCAATTCATATCTGTGGTCTGGTATATAAGTTTGCAATGTGCTATAGAAAGGTTTGGAGGCCGCCGCACCTCTATACACGAGTGTATGGAACCGCTCAATGGATCAAACACCATTGCCGCCCCCACATGCACCCACCATGGGATAGAGATAGAGTTAAAGTGCTTTGGACCGCACCGCATCTGTCACACCCCAATTCCGCACTGTTCAGAATGGTATGATGAACCGCTAACAAACCAATGGTTCAACCAGGATCTCAAGTAGGCTATCCCCGCGTTATCTAAACTTACACACATCCGTAATCATAATCAGAGTAAATACACCATAGTGGAAATTTTATAAATAAATGAACTGAGGATCTACTGTGATATAAATATTAAATAGCAAATTATTCTGTATCAACTGGGACATAAATAATTATCAAATACATGTCTTTATTAAATTCAAACAAAGAAACCTAAGAAAAATCTAGTCGAATACACATGAGTTGCACTCGCAAGAGGAGTCATGTGTATCTACTTCAGCTTCAGCTTCCATCGCCGCCACGTTCCCGTACGCTGGAGCATTCATGTAGTCTTCAACTGTATAACCGGCATCATCAACTAAAAATATTCAACGTCGAGGGGGTGTGCACATATCACGGCTCTGTGAGTAGACAAAACAATGCAACAATACATATGCATGCAATCAATTCATATCTTCGGTCTGGTTTATAGTTTACAATGCGGAATAGAAAGGTTGGGTGGTCAAAGGTTAACGTTTATTGACCCCGCCTCTATACACAGGGTGTGGAAGTCCTCCTGAAGGTTAACATTTATCGTCGTCCCCATCCACCCTAATCATGACATTATACAACAAAGGTTAACGTTTATTGCTATATAATACCATACCAACACGTAAGCCCTGTTAGCGAGGGCTTGCAAACTGGGCTCGCAACTAACCAATCTTAATGCCAAACAGTGTATCCAAGGCCTCACCCCAGCATCCCTCAGAATGTCCATAGAGATAGAGCTAAGGCCCCCCGGTAGAGTCAGAGACTACAAGGACCGAGACCACCTCCCCTGATACTCTACGACATAATAGTTCTGCTAAAGTAATGGCGATACGACGATGCTAATGTACAAGACTTGAGTTAGAGATAGAGCTAAAGTGCTGAGACCCGCCAAAGGTTAATGTTTATTGACGTTCTCATCACACCTCCCCTGATACTCGCTCGCATCAAGTACACCAACCACACACATACAATCACATGCCTATTCCTATCATCATCATCATCATGTTATAAACAACAAAGTAAATATGCATGAACAAATAATAGAAATATTGGATGACATGTTGTATGCACATTACAAACATATTAGCATAGAATCAAGCATGGCATTGGACTTAAGAAAATGGAAAATAGTTTGTTATTAATCAATTAGTTTATAGTTCTGTTTCGTCACCTTAGCTTGCTAATAGATACTTTTCCAAGCTTTAGAATCACCTTTATAATGTTATTATATTGCTAGAAGACCTAACAAAGTTGATAGAATTTAATTAGAATTAATTCAGAATTTAAAAACTATTCTTTTAACTGAGGGTCAGAGGTATGGTCGGAGTCATGATTGACCCTGGGTGCGACCCTCCCCAAACTCTGAACTTCCCGAACACTAAGGGTCGATGGTCAGGATCACCTAGGTTTGGATGGTCATCGACCCTCGGTGCGACCCTCGGTGCACTTTGGTCCAATTCCCTCTTTTAGTCCATTCTTCGTGCTTGGGATCCTATGGCTTGCTCCTACATTCCATTCTACATTCATTCCATGGTCTGAAACCATGTATAATCCACCTAGATAGCTTTCATGCATTCTCCTATGGTTTTGCATGAAAACCTAACCATGGGTTAATGGTTTGGGTTTCTCCTAGATCACACTCTCATCAATATCTAACCTAAGGTCTGTAGAAACTCATGGAATTAGTATCCATACCTGAGAAGAATACTCCTTCTCTGCAACTTTTCTCTTTTGGCTAAATTCTCTTCTTTGTTTCTCTTCTTCCTCTTTTCCTTCTCTTCTCTTTCTCTCAATTCAATTAGGGTTGTGAAAGGAGTGAAAGAGGCTTAGGGACGTCCTTTAAATAGAGTAAGAACATCCTAAATAAGTCCCATTGAGATTAGGAAAGAATCCAAATCGAAAATTAGGAATTTCTTAATTTCAGTTTCGGAGACAACCGAGGGTCGATGGGAGGGTCGATGATCCCGTCAACCCTAGGGCTCAAGATGTCCAACCCTCCCTTCAAAATTGAGGGTCTGACTTTCTGCTTTGGGAGGTCCGACCCTGCTTAGCTGGGTATGCGACCCTCCCTTCCAATTAAGTGTTTTTGGGTCGATTTGATTCCTGGGATCTCGATCTCCTTCATGCCCTTGGTCCATTTGACTCGACCATGATGGGTAAACCTGGTTCAAGGTGGTAAGACCGGGTTAGATTGACACGGGTCTTACAGCATCACACTTCCCCTGATGCTCTACCCATACCAACACGTAAGCCCCTATTGGTGAGGGCTTGCAAACTGGGCTCACAACTAATCAATCCTAATGTCAAACAGTTTATCCAAGGCCTCACCCTAGCATCCCTCAATACATCCATAGAGATAGAGCTAAGGCCCCCCGACAGAGTCAAAGACTACACGGTCCGAGACCACCTCCCCTGATGCCCTACGACGTAATAGTTCTGCTAAGGTAATGGCAATACGACAATGTCAGTGGACAAGACTTGAGTAGAGATAGGGCTAAAGTGCTTAGGACCGCACCGCATCACACTTCTCCTGATGCGCCACTCGCATCAAGTACACTAACCACATACAAACATTCACATGCCTGTTCCTAGCATCATCATTAACATCATGAGGTAAATAACAGAATTAAATATGCATGAACAGTAATAACGGGAATAGTAGATGACATGTGATATGCGCATTACAATCATACCATCATAGAATCATACATGGAATTGGACTCAATAAACAAAAATAGTTTATTATTAGCCAATTAGTTTAGGTCTTGTTCGCTCACCTTTGCTTGAGTATAGATCCTTTTTCAAGCTTTAAGAATCACCTTAATGTCAATAGAAAAACCTAACAAGTTGATAGATTTTAATTAGAATTCATTCTGACAGTTTTAGGCTTTCCGTAAAGCTAGGGTCATAGGATGGGTCGCAGGTATCTGAGACCCCAGGGTATAGGGTCGATCATAGGTTCGATTATCCATCGACCCTAGGTGCGACCATAGCTTCCCTGGACTTCCCAAGAGCTAGGGGTCGATCCCGTGGTCTGATAGAGTCGTTTACCAGTCGACCCTAAGTGCGATCAGATGTAATTTGAGTCAACTTTTCATCCTACAGTCCACTCTTTCCTGTTCGGATCCTTTGGCTTACTTTCATGGTCCATTCTATGATTGTTCTATGGCTTAAAACTCCAAGTTACTTCCTTTACTTTGTTTACCATGATTCCCTCCATGGATTCCATTAGAATCTTCCCCTGGATGGATGATTTGGGTTTCTCCTAGATCCTACCCTCTTTATATACTATTCTAGGGTCTTACACAATTTATGGAGAATGTTTTCATACCTTAGACTTGTTGAATTCAGAGATTCCTCTGAAACTCTTCTCCTTAGCCTTCTTCTCCAACTTTTCTTCTCTTCCTTCTCTTCTCTTCTCTCACTTTCAATTAGGGTTTCAAAAGGAGTAAAAGAGCCTAAGTGACGTCCTATTTATAGAGGAAAACCTCCCAAAATCTGTCCCAACGAGTTTAGGAAAGGTTCCCTTTGAATTAGGAAAGTTTCCTAATTTCTGGTTTCTGTCAGTTTTCCTAGGGTCGATGCTAGGGTCGCAAAATCCATCGTCCCTAGGGTCTCAAGTCATCTGACCCTAGGACTCAAAAGTAATGGTTGGACCCTGCTGAGGTGTGGTCGACCCTACCTGTTTAGGCATGTGACCCTACCCTCCATTTTACTGTTTTTGGGTCAATTTCATACATGGTTTTGTGATTTCCTTCACGCACTTGGTCCGTGTGGCTCGACCATGATAGGTAGACCTGGTACAAGGTGGTAAAACCGGTTAGTTTGGTACGGGTCTTACAACTCCCCCTTGCATATAAAAATTTCATCCTCAAAATTTGTACATACCTTCCGAGTCGAAAAGAAGAGGGTATTGCTTTCGCATAGCATTCTCTTCTTCCCATGTGATTTCTTCTATATTTCGGCTTCTCCAGGTGACTTTAACATAATAGATGTCAGGGTTGCGTAGTCGTTGAACCTTTCGACTGGTTATTTCGGTTGGTGCTACTTCAAATGTCATTATCAATCAAATCAGGTAGATCTACTGTTAAAATGTGTGTTGGATCTCTGACGATCTTCTTTAATAAGGAGATATGAAATACATCATGTACACTTGACATAGATGGTGGTAGTGTTAACTGGTACGCCCCTTTTCCACGTTTAGCTAGAATCTCATATGGTCCAACATATCTCGGACTTAGTTTCCCTTTATGTCCGAACCGTTTCAAACCTCGCATAGGTGATACTTTGAGGAATACCTTATCACCTACGGTAAATTCAAGGTCTCGGCGTCGAGTATCTGCATACTATTTCTGAAGATTCTGAGCCGTTCTTACTCTTTCCTTGATAATGTCGACTACTCGACATGTCTCTTCAACAAATTTCGATCCAACAATGCTACGTTCTCCGACTTCATTCCAAAACAAAGGAGTTCGACACTTCCTGCCATACAATGCTTCATAGGGTGACATTTGTATAGTAGCCTGATAGCTGTTGTTATAATCGAACTCGATCAGTGGTAATTTTTCATCCCATAATCCTTTAAAATCAATTACATAGGCTCGGAGCATGTCTTCTAAAATCTGAATGGTACGCTCCGACTGTCCGTCCATCTGAGGGTGGAATGCAGTACTGAACTTCAATGTTGTACCCATATCCCTTTACAATCCTTCCCCAAACATCGAAGTAAATCGTGGATCTCTGTTGGACACAATGCTTTCAGGTACACTGTGTAATCTAGCAATATTATCCACATACAACTTAGCTAACCTCTCCAGTGTATACTGAGGTCGTATAGCTATAAATCGAGCCATTTTAGTCAGGCAGTCTACAATCACCTAAACCGCATCAACTACTCGGGAAGTCAATGGTAACCCGGTGACGAAGTCCATAGTGATGCAGTCTCATTTTCATGCTGGCTCCTGTAACAGCTGTAATAATCCTGTAGGTCTTTGTCATTCAGCTTTCACCCTCTGACAGTTTAGGCATTGAGACATGAACTTAGCTACATTTGCTTTCATTCCTCTCCACCAATATAATTTCTTTAGATCATGATACATTTTTGTACTACAAGGATGTATCGAATAGGTGGTGGTATGGGCTTCCTTCATTAGTCGGTGTCTAATGTCCAAACTTTCTGTTTCAGGTTTACATATTCTTCCTTTGTATTTTAGTACCTTTTCATCATCTAAGGTGAACTCAGGAATAGTCCTACCTTTTTCGATGTCTTCTTGTACCGTTCTTAGATAAGGGTCTAATTTAATAGCAGTTTTCACTTCATCAATTATATCAGGTACAATCTTCAATGTGGCGAACATATTTGAAAACCGATGGATAAACCCTTGGTTGGTTGATTCACCCGGTGCATCTATCACAAACTGCTCATTACCGTAATTGAATACTTTTCTGGTGGCACACATTGCGGCAGTTGTGTTAACCTCTCCTTGAGATTTTATCATTACTTTTCTACTCAGCGTGTCAGCAACCACATTAGCTTTCCCCGGATGATACTGGATATCACAATCATAGTCTTTCAATAGTTCTAGCCATCTTCTTTGTCTCATATTCAACTCCTTCTGATTAAAGAGATAAGTAAGACTCTTATGATTTGATTTAATATGAAATTTCTCTCCGTACAAGTAATGTCTCCATATCTTGACAGCATGTACCACTACCGCTAATTCCAAGTCATGAGTGAGATAGTTCTTCTCATGTGTCTTTAGTTGTCTTGAGGCATAAGCAATTACTTGTTTCCCTTGCATAAGTACACATCCTAAACCCAATCCTGACGCATCAGTATACAAAATAAATGGCTGTCCTGGTATAGGAATAGTCAAAACCGGAGCTGATATCAATCTAGTCTTCAATGTTTGAAAACTCTGCTCACATTTATCAGTCCAAACAAACTTTTCACCCTTCTTAGTCAAACTGGTGAGAGGTACGAAAATTCAAGAATAGTCTTCCACAAATCATCGATAATACCCAGCTAGACCTAAGAAACTTCTAATTTTTGCAACGTTCTTCGGTGCTTCCCACTTCACAATAGCTTCAATCTTGCAAGGATCCACTTTAATTCCTTCAGCGGATACAACATGGCCTAGGAATGCGACCTCATTTAACCAAACCTCACACTTTGTAAATTTGGCATAAAGCTTCTCTTTTCGTAATCGCTGCAGAGCGGCACTTAGATTCATAATATGAGTTTCCTTGTCCTTGGAGTAGGCCAATATATCATCGATGAATACAATGACCGACGTGTCCAACATATCATGGAATACTCGATCCATAAGTTCCATAAAAGTTGCTGGTGCATTCGTCAATCCAAAAGACATGACCAAAAATTCATAATGTCTATATCTGATCTTGAATGCAGTCTTGGGAATATCGCCGTCCTTAATCTTTAACTGATGGTATCCAGACCGAAGATCGATCTTAGAGAACACCTTGGCACCTTGCAACTGATCGAACATGTCATCGATCCGAGGCAATGGGTACTGATTCTTGATTGTCAGCTTATTCAGTTCCCAGTAGTCTATACACAGTCGAACACTACCGTCCTTCTTCTTTACGAATAATATTGGCGCTCCCCATGGTGATATGCTAGGTCTAATGTAACCCTTGTTTAGTAGTTCTTGTAGTTGTACTTTTAATTCCTTTAGTTCAGTATGAGCTATTCGATAAGGTGCTTTAAACACTGGTGCGGCTCTGGGTATCAAATCTATAACAAATTCTGTAGCTCGGTCAGGTGGTAGTCCTGTTAGTTCTTCAGGAAATACATCTGAAAAGTTATGCACGACATCAATATCCTCCATTCGTGGTGCTTCCTTGGTGAGGTTGACCACTGAGACTAGATACCCAACTCCTCCTTTCTCGAGGCATTTCCTAGCCTTTAATGCAGAGAGGATGAGCTTTCGTTTACGGGGAAGTTTGGTTCCCGCAAAACTGAACTCTGCTCCTTCCTTGTTTTTAAATGTCAGTTTCTTTTTGGCACATAATAGATTTGCGAAATTCCGAGCTAATCAGTCCATTCCCAAGATGACGTTAAAGTCTGCCATCTCAAGTTGAATCAGAGTTGCATGTAAAGTTTTCTCGTCAATAAGGACTAGACATGGTCCATAACCTGTTTCTAATTCCACTTCTAATCCCATCGTTGACCGTACAAGCAGTTTATAGTCTAGATATTTGAGGGGTAGGTTCAGCTTCTTTCCAAATGACACAGATATAAAAAAAGGAGTAGCTCCTGAATCAAAGAGTACTCTGGCGGGGATGCCATTAATGGGTACTATACCTGTGACCACATCAGGCGATGCGGTAGCGTCCTCAGAGGTAACAGCATAAACTCTTCCTTGTTGTGTTGGCTTTCTGGGCTTGGGCCACTCCTTTGAATAATGTCCCATTTGATTGCAGTTAAAGCATTTTACTCTTTCGTTATTTGGCTTTTGTTGTTGTTGAGCTGCTGGGGTAGTCTTGGCTGCAGCATTAAAACCTTGAGTACGGAAGGGTTTGAATATCCTTGTATTCCCTCCGTTATATGAATTTCTAGTTGGCCTCTTAATACCCCTATTTTGAGCAAAATAGCTCTCTTTCTGGCTCGACTCTATCACCCGAGCAATTTGTACAGCTTCATTGTAGACTTTCTTCTCAAGTCCTAGTATATGTTCACGAATACTTCCCCTACGTCCCATGACGAACCTTCGGGTCTTTGTATATTCCACTTGCATACTGACTTGTGCAAAGAGGAACAGCTCCTCATAACGCTGTTGATACGCATCGACAGTCATCTGTCCCTGATACAAACTCAGGAACTCTTTCTCCATAGAATCTCTGAAACTCCTAGGAAAATACTTCTCAAAGAATGCCTCTTTATATATATCCCAGGTCAGTTGGGCGTGCTTTGTCAACAGATACGTCCGTGTGGACTTCCACCCGTGGTGTGCATCGCCTTTCAGCATGAACGTTGCACCCAACACTTTCTCCTCTTTGTTCATCGTCATCATCGTGAAATTCCTCTCCATCTCATCGATCTGGTGTGCTGGCCACAATGGATCAGCTGGCTTACCACTATACTCTCTGGGCTTCATCTTCAGAAAGTGCTCAACTAGTGTGGAGTAGTCTAGTTGATGAGGAACATAAGCCCCATACATAGGTGGTTGGTATTGATATCCACCTGGAGCTACTTCAGGGTTTTACACTTGAGCATGCATGATGGGAGTATGAGGTGCATGGGGTACTGTGTTACTTCCCCCTGGTACTGTGCTTTCCTGTCCTACTGGCATCAGTGTCGTCTGTGCAGCTGGAAAAGCCATGCCTATGGAAGCTAGCATAGTAGCTTATACCTGTTGTATTTGCTGCTGCTATTGTGCCAAATTCATTACGGCTGTAGCCAGGTCTGTAGGTGGAGCTAGCAGATTTGTAGGATTCATGTGCCCATTAACTACGGACAGTGCCATGTTTAGATTCTTCTATGTTTCAGGATGTATATGGCTGTCTTCCTCCACAGGTGGTGGTGGTGGAATAGAGTTTTGTCTTTGTCTGGTTACTCTTCGCCCAGCCATTTTTCTGTTCTGAAGATAGTAGTGCCTAGGGTTCACGACCTAGTTCATTTCTGTTCTAACGAAGCCGAGGTTCAGTATGCCCGCTACGCTCATAAGAAGGTAGAGGGAGGTCGTCGTGTGGACTTGGCTAGTCTAGCCTTGTTCGACGTAGAGAGAGCATTTAGTGACATGGGCTGGCTTCCCATGATCACCTACGACGCCTACCCGTCCAGATCTGGTGAGACAGTTCTATTGTACTCTCCAGGTGGTGGGAGATCACAATTGTCACACCCCAATTCTGGACTAACCAGAATGATGTGATGAACCGCTAATAAACCAACGGTTCAACCAGGATCTCAAATAGGCTATCCCCGCGTTATCCAAACTTACACACATCCGTAATCATAATCAGAGTAAATACACAATAGCGGAAGTCTTATAATAAGATGAACTGAGAATCTATGTGATATTAAAATTTAAATAACAATTTATTCTGTATCAACCGAGACATAAATATTAAATATCAAATACATGTCTGAATAAATTCAATAAAGAAACCTATAAAATATCTAATCAAATACACACGAGTTGCACTCGCAAGAAGAGTCGTGTGTATCCTCTTCAGCTCCAGCTTCCATGGCCGCTACCGTCCCGTATGCAGAGGCATTTATATAATCTTCAATCGTATAACCTGCATCATCAACTAAAAATATTCGACGTCGAGGGGTGAGCACACATCACGGCTCAGTGAGTAGCCAACACAATTCAACAATACATATGCATGCAAATCAATTTATATCTTTGGTCCGGTTTAAAGTTTGCAGTATGCAATAGAAATGTTTAGGTAGCCAAATGTCATGTTTATTGACTCCGCCTCTATACACGAGTGTGTGACGTTACCCGAAGATCACGTTTATCGTCAACTCACATGCACCCAATCATGAACATTATATAACAAATGTTACATTTATTGCTATATAGTGCCATACCAACACGTAAGCCCCTGTTGGAGAGGGCTGTAAACTGGGCTCGCAACTAACCAATCCTAATGCCAAACAATGTATCCAAGGCCTCACCCCAGCATCCCTCAGAATGTCCATAGAGATAGAACTAAGGCCCCCGATAGAGTCAGAGACTACAAGGACCGAGACCACCTCCCCTGATACTCTACGACATAATAGTTCTGCTAAAGTAATGGCAATACGACGATGCTAATGCACAAGACTTGAGTTAGAGATAGAGCTAAAGTGTTGAGACCCGCCAAAGGTTAACGTTTATTGACGTTCTCATCACACCTCCCCTGATACTCGCTCGCATCAAGCACATCAACCACACACATACAAGCACATGCCTATTCCTATCATCATCATCATCATCATGTTATAAACAATAAAGTAAATATGCATGAACAAGTAATAGAAATATTGGATGGCATGCTATATGCACATTACAAACATATTCGCATAGAATCAAGCATAGCACAGGACTCATGAAATAGAAAACAGTTTATTATTAACCAATTTAGTTTGGAGTTAAGGTTCCTCACCTTAACTTGCTATAAGATACTTTTCCAAGATTTTGAATCACCTTTATAATGTTATTATACTACTAGAAGACCTAACAAAGTCGACAGAATTTAATTAGAATTAATTCCAGATTTAAAAACTACTCTGTTAACTGAGGGTCGATGGTAGGGTCAATGCTAGGGTCGATGGGTCTATCGACCCTCCCCTCTTTCTGAACTTCCCGAATGCTGAGGGTCGACGGTCAGGAACACCTAGGGTCGTATGGTCATCGACCCTCGGTGCGACCCTCTGTGCACTTTGGTCTAATTTCCACTTTTTAGTCCATTCTTCGTGTTTGGGGTCCTATGGCTTGCTCCTACATTCCATTCTACATTCATTCCATGGTCTGAAACCTTGTATAATCCATCTAAATAGTTTTCATGCATTCTCCTATGGTTTTCCATAAAAACCTAACCATAGATTGATGGTTTGGGTTTCTCCGAGATCACACTCTCAACAATTACTAACCTAAGGTCGGTAGAAATTCATGGAATTAGTATCCATACCTGAGAAGATTACTTTTCTCTGAAATTCTTCTCCTTTTTGCTAAGTTCTCTTCCTTGCCTTTCTTCTTCCTCTTTTCCTTCTCTTCTCTTTCTCTCAATTCAATTAGGGTTGTGAAAGGAGTGAAAGTGGCTTAGGGATGTCCTTTAAATAGACTAGGAACATCCTAAAATAAGTCCCTTTGAGATTAGGAAAGAACCCAATCGAAAAATATAGAAATTTCATAATTTCTATATTCGGCAGAATCCGAGGGTCGATGGGAGGGTCGATGATCCCGTCGACCCTAGGGTCTTAAGCTGTCCGACCCTCCCTTCAAAATTGAGGGTCTGACTTTCTGTTTTGGGAGGTCCGACCCTGCTTAGCTGGGTATGCGACCCTTCCCTTATTTTAAGTGTTTTTGGGTCGATTTGATACCTAGGATCTCGATCTCCTTCACGCCCTTGGTCCACTTGACTCGACCATGATGGGTAAACCTGGTTCAAGGTGGTAAGACCGGGTTAGATTGACATGGGTCTTACAACTCCCCCCAACTTATAAAAATTTTGTCCTCGAAATTGTACGTACCTTCTGAATCAAATAAGTGAGGGTATTGCTTTCGCATAGCATTCTCTTCTTCCCGTGTAATCTCTTCCATGTCTCCACTTTTCCATGTGACCTTAACATAGTAGATATCTCTGTTGCGTAGACGTTGAACCTTTCGACTAGTGATTTCTGTTGGTGTTACTTCAAACATCAAATCATCAGTCAATTCTGGCAAATCCACTGTCAAACATGCGTTGGGTCTTTGACATACTTTTTCAATAGGGAAATGTGAAATACGTCATGCACACTTGACAAATATGGTGATAGTGCTAACTGATAAGCCACTTTTCCACGCTTAGCTAGAATTTCATATGGCCCGACATATCTTGGACTTAGTTTCCCTTTCTGTCCGAACCTCTTCAATCCTCGCATAGGCGATACCTTGAAAAATACCTTATCACCTACGGCGAACTACAGATCTCTTCGTCGAGTATCCGCATATTGTTTCTGGCAGTTCTGAGCTGTTCTCACTCTTTCCTTGATGATGTCGACCACTTGACAAGTCTCTTCAACAAATTCCGGTCCAACAATACTACGTTCTCCAACTTCATTCCAAAACAAGGGAGTCCGACACTTTCGGCCATACAGTGCTTCATATGGTGACATCTGTATTGTGGCCTGATAGCTATTGTTATAAGCGAACTCGATCAATGGTAACTTTTCATCCCATGATCCCTTGAAATCAACTACACATGCTCGTAGCATATCATCTAGAATCTGAATTGTACGCTCTGACTGTCCATCTGTCTGTGGGTGGAATGCTTTATTGAACTTCAACGTTGTACCCATAGCCTTTTACAATCCTTCCCAAAATTTGGAAGTAATTCGGGGGTCTCTATCCAACACAATACTTTCTGGAACTCCATGTAATCGAACAATATTTTCCACATACAGCTTCGCTAACCTTTCCAGTGTATACTGAGGTCGTATAGTTATGAAGCGAGCTGTTTTAGTCAGACGATCCACAATCACCCAAACTGCGTCAACTACTCGAGGAGTCAATGGTAGTCCCGTGACGAAGTCCATAGTGATGCAGTCCCATTTCCATGCTGGTTCCGGTAATGGCTGTAACAATCCTACGGGTCTTTGTCGTTCAGCCTTTACTTTCTGGCAATTTAGGCATTGAGACACGAACTTAGCTACATCTGCTTTCATTCCCCTCCACCAATATAATTTCTTCAGATCATGATACATTTTTGTACTTCCAAGATGTATCGAATAGATGGTGGTATGGGCTTCTTTCATCAGTCGGTGTCTAATGTCCACACTTTCTGTTTTAGGTACACATATTCTTCCTTTGTATTTCAGTACTTTCTCGTCGTCCAAGGTGAACTCAGGGTTGGTCATACCTTTCTCAATATCTTCTTGTACTGTTCTCAGATAAGGATCTGGTTTGATAGCTGTCTTCACTTCGTCCACAATATCCGGTATAATCTTCAATGTCGCGAACATATTCGAAAACCGGTGAATAAACCCTTGGTTGGCTGATTCATCCGTTGTATTTATCACATACTGCTCGTTGCCGTGATTGAACACTATTTCGTTGGTATACATTGCTGCAGTCGTGCTCACTTCTCCTTGAGATTTAATCATTGCTTTTCTGCTTAATGCATCCGCTATTACTTTCGCTTTTCCCGGATGATACTGAAAATCACAATCATAGTCTTTCAATAGTTCCAGCCATCTTCTTTGTCTCATATTCAACTCTTTTGATTAAATAAATAAGTAAGACTTTTATGGTCCGACTTAATCTGAAATTTCCCTCCGTATAGGTAATGTCTCCATATCTTGACAACATGTACTACTACCGCTAGCTCCAGATCATGAGTGGGTTAATTTTTCTCATGAACCTTTAACTGTCTTGAAGCATAAGCAATTACTTGCTCTCCTTGCATAAGCACACATCCTAGTCACAGTCCCGACGCATCAGTGTATAAAGTAAATGTCTGTCCTGGAACGGGAATGGTCAAAATCGGGGCGGATATCAATCTGGCCTTCAGTGTTTGGAAACTCTTCTCACATTTATCGATCCACACAAACTTTTCACCTTTCTTGGTCAAACTGGTGAGAGGTACGGCAATCCGAGAATAGTCTTCTACGAATCTCCGGTAATAACCAGCTAGACCCAGAAAACTTCTGATTTCTGAAACGCCCTTTGGTGCTTCCCACTTTACAATAGCCTCGATCTTGCTGGGGTCCACTTTGATTCCTTCAGCGGATACGACATGGCCTAGGAATGCGACTTCACTTAGCCAAAACTCGCACTTTGAAAATTTGGCATATAGCTTCTCTTTCCTTAAACGTTGTAGGGCTGCGTTTAGGTTCTTGATATGGGTTTCCTTGTCCTTGGAATATACCAATATGTCATCAAAAAATACTATAACCGACGTATCCAACATATCATGGAAAACTCGGTTCATAAGTTCCATGAAAGTTTCCGACGCATTAGTTAATCCGAAAGACATCACCAAAAATTCATAGTGTCCGTATCTGGTCCTGAAAGCTGTCTTCGGAATATCCCCTTATTTAATCTTCAGCTGATGATAGCCTGACCGAAGATCGATCTTAGAAAATACTCTTGCTCCTTGTAATTGATCGAATAAGTCATCGATCCGAGGTAGTGGATATCGATTCTTGATTGTCAGTTTATTCAACTCCCGATAGTCGATGCATAATCGAACGCTACCATCCTTCTTTACGAACAACACCGGTGCCCCCCATGGAGATATACTGGGTTGAATATAACCTTTGTCCTGTAGTTCTTGTAGTTGCACTTTTAATTCCTTCAGTTCCGTAGGAGCCATTCTATAAGGTGCTTTTGATACGGGTGTGGCTCCAGGTACAAGGTCTATCACAAACTCCGTGGCCCGGTCGGGGGGTAACCCGGGTAGTTCCTCCGGAAATACGTCAGGGTACTCCCGCACGACATCAATGTCTTTCATTCGTGGTGCTTCCTTGGTTAGGTCGACCACAGATACTAGATACCCGATTGCCCCCTTCTTAAGGCACTTCTTAGCCTTTAGTGCTGAAAGTATGAGCTTGCGTCTCCGAGGAAGTTTGGTTCCCAAGAAATTGAATTCTGCTCCTTCTTTGTCTTTGAACGTTAGCTTCTTTTCGGCACATAACAAATTTGCAGAATGCCGAGCTAACCAGTCCATTCCCAAGATGACATCAAAGTCTGCCATCTCCAGTCGTATCAAGGTTGCGTCTAAGGTCTGCTCTCCAATGAGAACTGGACACGGTCCATAACCCTTCTCTAGTTCCACTTCTAACCCCATCGGTGACCGTACAAGTAATTTGTAGTCTAATGTTTTGATGGGTAATTTTGTCTTCTTTCCAAATGATACAGATATAAATGAATGAGTAGCTCCGAAATTGAAGAGTACTCTGGTGGGTATGCCATTTATAGGTACAATACCTGTGATTTATCATTACTTAGTCTACATGCTCATTCAATGTAATTATAACTTTAAAAGTTTCAGTCATACCTGTGACCACATCGGGTGATGCGGCAGCATCCTCTGATGTAACGGCATATACCCGTCCTTGATGTAACTGCTTCTTGGGCTTTGGGCACTCCCTTGCCATATGTCTGGGTTGGTTGCAGTTAAAACACTTTAGGACTTCAGAATTTGACTTTGGCTGAGGTTGCACTGCTAAAGTGGTCTTAGGTGCAGTAGTAAAGTTCTGAGGATGAAAAGGCTTATACGTCCTGTTATTTCCTCCGTTGTAGGAGTTTTCGACTAGTCTCTTGATGCCTCTGTTCTGAGTAAAATAACTCTCCTTCTGGCTCGATTCAATCACTCGAGCAATGTGGACAGCTTCATTATATATTGTCTTCTCTAAGCCCAGAACATGTTCTTTGATGCTTCCTCTCAGTCCCGTGACGAATCTACGGGTTTTGGTTTCTTCTTCTTGCATACTCAGTGGTGCGAAGAAAAATAGCTCTTCATAACATTGTTGGTACGCATCCACTGACATCTGTCCCTGATAAAGACTCAGGAACTCCTTCTCCATCGAATCTCTGAAGCTCCGTGGAAAATATTTCTCAAAGAAGGCTTCTTTATATATAGCCCATGTCAGTAGGGCGTGCTTGGTCAGTAAATGTGTCTTCGTGGATTTCCACCAATGGTGTGCGTCGCCCTTGAGCATGAAGGTGGCGCATGGTACTTTCTCTTCCTCTGTAACGGTCATCATGAGGAAGCTTCTCTCCATCTCGTCTATCCAGTGTGCTGGCCACAATGGATCAGACGGCTTGCCGTTGAATTCTCTGGGTTTCATCTTCAAAAATCTCTCCACTAGCCGGGAGTGATCCAGCTGATTTTGGGGGTTTGCCCCAAACATATAGGGTGGATACTGATAATTTCCTTGAGCTGCTTCCGGTGCTTGCACTGGAATCGGTGCAGCCGGTTGTTGAGGTGTCTGAGGGGCTGGGTGGTTATCTACTGGTGCTGCACTGGCTTGTCCGGTGTGCATGGGTGCAGCCTGAGTGGCTTGGAACATGATTCCCATGGTAACTTGCATCTGGGCCTGTGCGTGTTACATCTGTTGCAGCTGTTGTGCCAGATTCATCACCACGGTTGCTAGCTCTGGTGGTGGAGGTGGCAAATTTGTAGGGTTTGCCGGTTCTGGATTCCCCGGTGCGTAGTTATTCTCTTGACTAGTCTCCTCCACTAGTGGTGGTGGTGGGACTCCGTTTCGGGTCTGTCGGGTCACCCGACGTCCAGACATAATTCTTTTCTGTGATTGGTGGTGCCTGAAAATCATCAAAATAGGTGAGAAGTCATTTATATTTCATGTAGGCATGCTAACCAATAATCAATTCCAATTCTAGCTCATTTTATAAAAAAAATGTTGTCTTTTCTATGCAGGGTCGATGGTGAGGGTCGCTCATATGTCCGACCCTGGGAATGACCTGTTCTTCCCGAGAGCTGAGGGTCGAGTCGAGGGTCGATGGGTATCCGACCCATGGTATCCGACCCTTAGTTTTATGACAGATTCCCGAGAGCCGAGGGTCGATGCGAGGGTCGATTCGAGGGTCGATGGGTCCAGTCGAATTGTCCGACCCTCGGACCAAAAATTAGATTTTAAAGATCCGATTCTGGGTCATTTCTCACTATTCCTCCTCCGTTTTGACTTGCCTCTACTCTCTGAGTTGCTACAGTGCTACTCTACTGTTTTTGGTCGGTTTGACTTCGGGTTTCGACGTCCACGTCATCCATATAGGTATATCCACTCATCTTCACCTGTTTTTAGGTTTTCTTTTCTAGGTTTTTGCACATTTAACTTGTATTTTTCAAATTAAACTTTTTCCAACCGTAAAAATTCGATTTTTATTGGGGGCTTTTGTTATTGGTGTCTCGAGGAACGAAAGACCTCAAAATTTTTTGAGTTTCATCGGTTGGTTATCGAGAAACTTAAAATTTTCTCTTTTTGCCCTAATTTGTCGGAATTTTTTATTTTTCTGGAATTTCTTCAAATTAAGCTTCGTCAGTTAAAATTTCCTACTGTATGTGGGTAGTAGGATATGTTTTAACCTACGTAAGTTCTCATGCCCACTTGAATGGTGAGAAATGGGGCTTTATGGTCAACTTACGTCGTTATTACATCAAATTTCAGATTTTTACCCTATTAACTCCTTGTTTCCTTTCTCTTTCTTATTTTGCAGATACTATGGCTCGTACCAAGGTGCCCAGATTGCATGATCTACTTCGCTTCCGTTCGAATGAAGCTGAGGCACAGTATGCTGACTATGCCCGTAAGAAAGTAGAAGGGGGTCGCATGGTGAACTTGGCTGAGCTTGCCTTGTTCAATGTAGAGGGAGCATTTGGTGATATGGGGTGGCTCCCTGTCATCACATACGACGCGTGCACATGTCCAGATTTGGTGCGCCAGTTCTATTGTAATCTCCAGGTGGTGGGGAATTACAATGACGTTGAGCATGGTCAGTAGTTGCGTATCACCAGTTACGTCAAGGGGGTGCACATTTCTTTTAATTATCGATAGCTGGCCGATCTGTTGGGCATTCCCTATGATGGCCCCATGGTATACTGTGCGCCTGGAGAGCCACAGTTTGTTGAGATGGAGATGAGGGCAGAGATCGAAAACCAGCTGTTACGCCCTGATCGTTGGCAGATGAGAGCTTGTTATCAGCGTCCAGCTCCACGGGTCTTTTGTAAGATTATCCAGCATAATCTGATCCCGCAGAGTGGGCACTATGAGAGGGTCTCTCAACTGACCCAATTTTTGATCTACAACATCTGCATTCGCCAGCCCGTCTGCCTTCCTTACATCATCATGCGGACTATTATTAGTGCCACATTGTCCGGTCATAGGGGTAATCTACCCTATGGACGCATGATTACAGTGCTACTGACCCGTCTGGGGGTGGATCTGGTAGATGAGAAGATCCAGGAGAAGACCTTCTCGTCGCCTCTAGATTGGGAGGCTATCTGCAAGATGGGGCTGCGAGATGCTGAGGTTAGTGATGAGGAGAGGAACGCGATGGTGCGCCCTCACACTCGGGTCGAGATGGCTGATGCTGAGGCTACTGCTGCTGCTGTTAGAGCTTGTGTGGATCCGGTCGACGACGACAATCGTATGTATATGGACGTCGACTCGATACCACCGCCTTCACCTACACAGGCGGCTGGAGTTGGTACTTCTTCTGCGGCGGCTCCTGCACCTGAGGCTGGTCCTTCCCATTCGGTTGATTCTTCACTTCCACCTTCAGCCATGATGGAGATGCTGCAGGAGATCAGGGATGCTCAGCCCAGATCTGACCTGAGGATGGATGAGTTGTTGGCTGCTCAGCACGCATCAGACGCGCGGATGGGAGAGCTCCTAGAGGTGCAGCGTGCGACTGATCAGACGATAGCCGGTCTCACAGCTAGTCTACAGACGACCCAGACTCAGATAGCCTGGTTGACTAGAGTCTATGCTGAAGACTATGACAGAGACCATGAGGCACCGCCTCCTCCTTCGCCTCCAGCTTCCTGAGTGTACTTTTATTTTTCTTTGTACTACAGAGTAACTGTCCGGGTTGTGGACAGTACTCTGCTTTAGTTATGTATATACATTTTGGTTCTCTCACTCAATGTATGTAACTTGTTTCCCCTTTAATAGATGCATTATTCTCTTTTTAAATTTGGGCTCAAACATCACTTGTGCTTATAATGTGTTCATATTACTGTTTTACTTTTACCCTATCTCTGTTCACAATTGTCTAGAATGTATGTTAGTTCGGCGGGCAAGGCCTGAGAAGCTCTGATACCAAGTTGTCACACCCCAATTCTGGACTAACCAGAATGATGTGATGAACTGCTAATAAACCAACGGTTTAACCAGGATCTCAAATAGGCTATCCCCGCGTTATCCAAACTTACACACATCTGTAATCATAATCAGAGTAAATACACAATAGCGGAAGTCTTATAATAAGATGAACTGAGAATCTATGTGATATTAAAATTTAAATAACAATTTATTTTGTATCAACCAAGACATAAATATTAAATATCAAATACATGTCTGAATAAATCCAATAAAGAAACCTATAAAATATCTAATCAAATACACACGAGTTGCACTCGCAAGAAGAGTCGTGTGTAACCTCTTCAGCTCCAGCTTCCATGGCCGCTACCATCCCGTATGCAGAGGCATTTATATAATCTTCAACCGTATAACCTGCATCATCAACTAAAAATATTCGACGTCGAGGGGTGAGCACACATCATGGCTCAGTGAGTAGCCAAAACAATGCAACAATACATATGCATGCAAATCAATTTATATCTTTGGTCCGGTTTAAAGTTTGCAGTATGCAATCAAAAGGTTTAGGTAGCCAAATGTCACGTTTATTGACTCCGCCTCTATACACGAGTGTGTGATGTTATCCGAAGATCACGTTTATCGTCAACTCACATGCACCCAATCATGAACATTATATAACAAATGTTACGTTTATTGCTATATGGTGCCATACCAACACGTAAGCCCCTGTTGGCGAGGGCTACAAACTGGGCTCGCAACTAACCAATCCTAATGCCAAACAGTGTATCCAAGGCCTCACCCCAGCATCCCTCTGAATGTTCATAGAGGTAGAGCTAAGGCCACCCGGTAGAGTCAGAGACTACAAGGACCGAGACCGCCTCCCCTGATACTCTACGACAAAATAGTTCTGCTAAAGTAATGGCGATATGACGATGTTAATGCACAAGACTTGAGTTAGAGATAGAGATAAAGTGCTGAGACCCGCCAAAGGTTAACGTTTATTGACGTTCTCATCACACCTCCCCTGATACTCGCTCGCATCAAGCACATCAACCACACACATACAATCATCATCATCATCATGTTATAAACAATAAAGTAAATATGCATGAACAAGTAATAGAAATATTAGATGGCATGCTGTATACACATTACAAACATATTCGCATAAAATCATGCATAGCACATGACTCAAGAAATAGAAAATAGTTTATTATTAACCAATTTAGTTTGGAGTTAAGGTTCCTCACCTTAGCTTCCTATAAGATACTTTTCCAAGCTTTAGAATCACCTTTATAATGTAATTATACTACTAGAAGACCTAACAAAGTCAATAGAATTTAATTAGAATTAATTCCAGATTTAAAAACTACTCTGTTAACTGAGGGTCGATGGTAGGGTCGATGCTATGGTCGATGGGTCTATCGACCCTCCCCTCTTTCTGAACTTCCCGAATGCTGAGGGTCGATAGTCAGGAACACCTAGGGACGTATGGTCATCGACCCTCGGTGCGACCCTCTCTGCACTTTGGTCCAATTTCTACTTTTTAGCCCATTCTTCTTGTTTGGGGTCCTATGGCTTGCTCCTACATTCCATTCTACATTCATTCCATGGTCTGAAACCTTGTATAATCCATCTAAATAGTTTTCATGCATTCTCCTATGGTTTTCCACAAAAACCTAAGCATAGATTGATGGTTTGGGTTTCTCCGAGATCACACTCTCAACAATTACTAACCTAAGGTCGGTAGAAATTCATGGAATTAGTTTCCATACCTGAGAAGATTACTTTTCTCTGAAATTCTTCTCCTTTTTGCTAAGTTATCTTCCTTGCCTTTCTTCTTCCTCTTTTCCTTCTCTTCTCTTTCTCTCAATTCAATTAGGGTTGTGAAAGGAGTGAAAGTGGCTTAGGGACGTCCTTTAAATAGACTAGGAACATCCTAAAATAAGTCCCTTTGAGATTAGAAAAGAACCCAATCGAAAAATATAGAAATTTCCTAATTTCTATATTCGGCAGAATCCGAGGGTCGATGGGAGGGTCGATGATCCCTTCGACCCTAGGGTCTTAAGCTGTCCGACCCTTCCTTCATAATTGAGGGTCTGACTTTCTATTTTGGGAGGTCCGACCCTGCTTAGCTGGGTATGCGACCCTTCCCTTATTTTAAGTGTTTTTGGGTCGATTTGATACTTGGGATCTCAATCTCCTTCATGCCCTTGGTCCACTTGACTCGACCATGATGGGTAAACCTGCTTCAAGGTGGTAAGACCGGGTTAGATTGACACGGGTCTTACAACTCCCCCCAACTTATAAAAATTTCGTCTTCGAAATTGTACGTACCTTCTGAATTAAATAAGTGAGGGTATTGCTTTCGCATAGAATTCTCTTCTTCCCATGTAATCTCTTCCATGTCTCTACTTTTCCATGTGACATTAACATAGTAGATATCTCTGTTGCGTAGACGTTGAACCTTTCGACTAGTGATTTCTGTTGGTGTTACTTCAAATGTCAAATCATCAGTCAATTCTGGCAAATCCACTGTCAAAACATGCGTTGGGTTTTTGACTTACTTTTTCAATAGGGAAATGTGAAATACGTCATGCACACTTGACATAGATGGTGGTAGTGCTAACTGATAAGCCACTTTTCCACGCTTAGCTAGAATTTCATATGGCCCGACATATCTTGGACTTAGTTTCCCTTTCTGTCTGAACCTCTTCAATCCTCACATAGGCGATACCTTCAAAAATACCTTATCACCTACGGCGAACCCCAGATCTCTTTGTCGAGTATCCGCATATTGTTTCTGGCGGTTCTGAGTTGTTCTCACTCTTTCCTTGATGATGTCGACCACTTGACATGTCTCTTCAACAAATTCTGGTCCAACAATACTACGTTCTCCAACTTCATTCCAAAACAAGGGAGTCCGACACTTTCGGCCATACAGTGCTTCATATGGTGACATCTGTATTGTGGCCTGATAGCTATTGTTATAAGCGAACTCGATCAATGGTAACTTTTCATCCCATGATCCCTTGAAATCAACTACACATGCTCGTAGCATAGCTTCTAGAATCTGAATTGTACCCTCTGACTGTCCATCTGTCTGTGGGTGGAATGCAGTACTGAACTTCAACGTTGTACCCATAGCCTTTTGCAATCCTTCCCAAAATTTGGAAGTAAATCGTGGGTCTCTATCCGACACAATACTTTTTGGAACTCCATGTAATCGAACAATATTACCCACATACAGCTTCGCTTACCTTTCCAGTGTATACTGAGGTCGTATAGGTACGAAGCGAGCTGTTTTAGTCAGACGATCCATAATCACCCAAACTGCGTCAACTACTCGAGGAGTCAATGGTAGTCCAGTGACGAAGTTCATAGTGATGCAGTCCCATTTCCATGATGCTTCCGGTAATGGCTGTAACAATCCTGCGGGTCTTTGTCGTTCAGCCTTTAGTTTCTGACAATTTAGGCATTGAGACACGAACTTAGCAACATCTGCTTTCATTCCCCTCCACCAATATGTATCGAATAGATGGTGGTATGGGCTTCTTTCATCAGTCGGTGTCTAATGTCCACACTTTCTGTTTCAGGTAGACATATTCTTCCTTTGTATTTCAGTACTTTCTCGTCGTCCAAGGTGAACTCAGGGTTGGTCCTACCTTTTTCAATATCTTCTTGTACTGTTCTCAGATAAGGATCTGCTTTGATAGCTGTCTTCACTTCGTCCATTATATCCGGTATAATCTTTAATGCCGCGAACATATTCGAAAATCGGTGAATAAACCCATGGTTGGCTGATTCATCCGTTGTATCTATCACATACTGCTCGTTACCGTGATTGAACACTATTCCATTGGTACACATTGCTGCAGTCATGCTAACTTCTCCTTGAGATTTAATCATTGCTTTTCTGCTTAATGCATCCGCTAATACGTTCGCTTTTCCCGAATGATACTGGATATCACAATCAGTCTTTCAATACTTCCAGCCATCTTCTTTGTCTCATATTCAACTCCTTTTGATTAAATAAATAAGTAAGACTTTTATGGTCCGACTTAATCTGAAATTTCTCTCCGTATAGGTAATGTCTCCATATCTTGATAGCATGTACTACTGCCACTAGCTCCAGATCATGAGTGGGATAATTTTTCTCATGTACCTTTAACTGTCTTGAAGCATAAGCAATTACTTTCTCTCCTTGCATAAGCACACATCCTAGTCCCAGTCCCGAAGTATCAGTGTATAAAGTAAATGTCTGTCCTGGAACGGGAATAGTCAAAATCAGGGCGGATATCAATCTGGCCTTCAGTGTTTGGAAACTCTTCTCACATTTATCGGTCCACACAAACTTTTCACCTTTCTTGGTCAAACTGGTGAGAGGTACGGCAATCCGAGAATAGTCTTCTACGAATCTCCGATAATAACCAGCTAGACCCAGAAAACGTCTGATTTTCGAAACACTCTTTGGTGCTTCCCACTTTACAATAGCCTCGATCTTGCTGGGGTTCACTTTGATTCCTTCAGCGGATACTACATGGCCTAGGAATGCGACTTCACTTAGCCAAAACTTGCACTTTGAAAATTTGGCATATAGCTTCTCTTTCCTTAAAACGCTGTAGGGCTGCGTTTAGGTTCTTGATATGGGTTTCCTTGTCCTTGGAATATACCAATATGTCATCAATAAATACTATAACCGACGTATCCAACATATCGTGGAAAACTCGGTTCATAAGTTCCATGAACGTTGTCGGTGCATTAGTTAATCTGAAAGACATCACCAAAAATTCATAGTGTCTGTATCTGGTCCTGAAAGCTGTCTTCGGAATATCCCCTTCTTTAATCTTCAGCTGATGATAGCCTGACCGAAGATCGATCTTAGAAAATACTCTTGCTCCTTGTAACTGATCGAACAAGTCATCGATCCAAGGTAGTGGATATCGATTCTTGATTGTCAATTTATTCAACTCCCGATAGTTGATGCATAATCGAACTCTACCATCCTTCTTCTTTACGAACAACACCGGTGCCCCCCATGGAGATATACTGGGTCGAATATAACCTTTGTCCAGTAGTTCTTGTAGTTGCACTTTTAATTCCTTCTGTCACACCCCAATTCTGATCCAACCAGAACGGTGTGAGTGAACCGTCATTTAACCAACGGTTCACACCAGGATCTCGAATAGGCCGTGTCCACCCATACAAACCAATTACACATAACCACAATCAGAATATAAATATACAGCGGAAGACTTTAAATAGAATGAACCGAGTATCTATTGATAATTTAAATAAATATCCCATTATTCAAATTCAAAGATAAAATAATAATCTTTTACATCTCTCAATAACAAACAAAAATAACTGAAATAAATAAATAAAACAAATCACAGGTACACGCAGAAAGGGCACTCGCATGAAGCGTCATGCTCGTCCCGTCCCGCCCGTACATCCAACACCGCAAGCACCACCATACGCCGGAAGCGTTTACGTAATCGTCCACGTATAACCTGCATCCGGATCTAAAACAATGTATATACAAAGGGTGAGCACACAACACAGCTCACGCAAGACAATCGACAGTTTCACAAGATTATGCATGAGTAACAACCATTTTATCTTTGTGGTCTGGTTTTAAGTTTGCAATGTGCTATAGAAAGGTTTGGTGGCCCCCGCACCTCTATACACGAGTGTGTGGCGTCGCACAAGAATCACACTACCACCAACCCACATGCACCCATCATGGAATAGAGATAGAGCTAAGGTATACCCGCACCTCCCCGATACTCTACCCATACCGGTACCTAAGCCCCTGCCGGGGCTCGCAACCGGCTCGCAACTAACCAATCCTATATGTCAACAATGTATGCTCTATCCCAACGACAGCCGTCTACGGCATAGAGATAGAGCTAGAGCGTGCAGGCCGGGCCCGAGACCTCCAAAACCTCACCTCCCCGATACCCTATCCGCAACTAACCCACTAGGATAGAAACAATACGCAGTGAGACCCTATCCCAACACAACTCCCTACGGCATAGAGATAGAGCTAAAGCATCGTGGACAAGGCAGCGTCGACTCGAAATCCTCGGAACCACCCAACGATGGTCGGGACAACATCAATATCGGAGACCAACGTACCATGATCTTCCCCGATACCCCACCCGTACCAAGCATGTTAAGATAGAATACTACAAAAGGTGCCAGTGTGAAGAGCGATCCCAGGCCCATGCCCCACTCCACACACCAACGAAAACAATCACATGCCTAACAATCACATCCTATGAATGCATGAACAATAATAATAGCTGAAAGTTAAGGATGGCATGTAAATATGCGCAAACATCACATCATAGATATTCAATGATTAACAACGATTTACTGTCCATTAATTATTAGGTTTAGGTCAGATTCCCTTACCTGACGCTCGTTCGATTACTTGCTCCACGTCACAAGATCCAAACGACAAGTCACTGCGTCCTACATAATATTAGGGTTTCATTAGAATATATTATTTAGGGTTTCATGTTGGTCGGAAACCAACAGAGATCACAAAATACCCTCACAGAGCTGACCGGTGGCATGTACCGGTCGCAGCTCTGTGGGAAAGACTGGCGACCGGTATGGTCAGCCGGTCCCCCACAAGAAACCTCCCGAGAGGTAGCGGTCGCAACATACCGGTCGCACTATGTGCAACCGGTACAGTCGACCGGTATGTCTCCGGAAGACCATACATGGGTTCTTCGACTGTCGTCGACCATCCTCCATGGATTTTCAGGGTTTCTCCTATCCATGCTAAGTCTAGGCTTTGAGTTAGAGCTATCCCCAACTCATTCAAGTCTCGTTTCGATGAATATCATCTCGAAACTCGAATCTAGGGTTTGACGGCAACTTAGGGTTTATTGGCCAATTTAGGGTTTTAGATCAATACCCACTTTGCATGGTATTGATCCACCCACACAACTAACATAGGGTAAGAAGATGGATTCAAACACTTACCGTTGACAGGCGTAGCGAGAGCTTCGTCAAACGGTAACGACGGCACCTCCTTCTTCTTCCTAGCTCCTTCTCCTTTCCAAGCTCTTTCTCTTCTCTAGGGTTTGTGAGAGACAATGGAAAGGATTTGAGGGGTTTAAGGGTGTATTTATAGGCTAGAAATAGGGTTTAGTAACCCTACTAGGATTAGGAAACTTCTAGGATTCGAAATTAGGAAAGCGGGACCCGCAGAGACAAATTTCCAAATTCCCGCACATAGCTGTGCAGGCCATACCGGTCGACCGGTACCATCGACCGGTATACCTAAAACCAGGTATAATTGGTCGACTTCCGGTCCGATTTCGCACTGCTTGTTATCCGCTTGCCCCGTCTGGCTCGGTGATGATCGGAAGACCTGTCACGACACAAAACCAAGGTTTAGACCGGGTTTTCAGAGTGCGGGTCTTACAACTCCACCACCCTTAAAAGAAATTTTGTCCCGAAATTTGCATGTAGGTACTACAACTCCCCCACCCTTAAAAGAAATTTCGGCCTCAAAATTTGAACGTACCTTGATCGTCAAAAAGGTTAGGGTACTCCTTTCTCATCGCGCTCTCTTCTTCCCAAGTAATTTCCTCCACATTTTGGCTTTTCCAATGCACCTTCACGTAGTGGATATCCTTGGTTCGAAGTTGCTGAACTTTTCGACTTGAGAGCATTACAGGCACCACTTCGAAAGTTAAGTCTTCAGTCAAGTCTGGAGGATCAGCGCTCAAGATATGCGATGGATCTCTGACATACTTCTTCAGTAATGATACATGGAACACATTATGGACGCTAGACATAGATGGTGGTAGAGCCAATTGATATGCTACATTACCACGTCGATTCAATATCTCATATGGTCCCACATACCTGGGGCATAGCTTCCCCTTCTTACCAAACCGTTTCAGACCTCGCACCGGTGACACCTTCAAGAACACTTTGTCACCCACTACAAACTCCAGATCTCGACGTCGATTATCTACATAGTGCTTCTGTCGAACTTGAGCTGTCTTTACTCTCTCTTTGATCTGATCAATCACTCGGCAAGTTTCTTCAACAAACTCCGGTCCTACAATCCTTCTTTCCCCCACTTCATTCCATAACAGAGGTGTACGACACTTTCTCCCATAGAGAGCTTCATATGGGGCCATCTGAATTGTAGCCTGATAACTGTTGTTGTAAGCAAACTCGATAAGTGATAGCTTCTCATCCCAAGCTCCTTTGAAATCTAATGCACAAGCTCGAAGCATATCTTCCAAAATTTGAATGGTTCGTTCGATTGTCCGTCCGTCCAAGGATGGAAAGCCGTCTTGAACTTCAACTTTGTCCCCATAGCTTTACGTAATCCTTCCCAGAATTTCGATGTAAAACGGGGATCTCCGTCGGATACTATACTCTCGGAACGCCATGAAGTCCGACTATATTATCAACATATAACTTGGCCGGTTCTCCATGGTATACCGAGGTCCGACCGCAATAAATCGAGCTGTCTTTGTGAGCCGATCTACTATAACCCAAACCGCATCCACCGACCTTGGTGTCAAAGGTAAGCCCGGTGACGAAATCCATAGTGATACAATCCCACTTCCATGCGGGTTCCGGTAATGGCTGTAGTAACCCTGCGGGGTCTTTGCCTTTCGCTTTAACTTGTTGACAATTCAGACATTGAAATACGAAACGAGCTATATCTGCTTTCATACCTCTCCACCAATATAGTCTTCTTAGATCATGGTACATCTTGGTACTTCTCGGATGTACCGAATATGGAGTGTAATGAGCTTGGTCATAACTCGGCCTCCGATATCGCAGTCTTCGCTCTCGGTATACATAACCGTCCACGATACTTGAGTACTTTGTCCGATTCCAAGGTAAAGTCGAGGATTGCATGAACCCTTCTCTAAGTCTTCTGCCCTGTCCTGAGATATGGATCCTGTAGGATTGCTACCTTGACTTCATCAATTAGGCTCGGTGAGATCTTCAATGCGGCGAACATCATAGTGAACTTATGAATCAAGCCTTGCTCAACTGGATCTTCTGCAGTTTCGATAATATGTTCTTCATCAATTTCCATCGAACTCGAGGCTGCAGCACACAATGCGGCATTTGTACTCGGTCCTGCCTCAGGTTTCGATGCCCACTTTCTGCTTAAGGCGTCAGCCACCACATTTGCTTTACCTGGATGGTACTGGATGTCGCAATCATAATCTTTTAACAATTTCAGCCATCTCCTCTGCCTCATATTCAGATCCTTCTGTGTGAAGAGATAAGTTAAGCTCTTGTGATCTGACTTGATCTGTAACTTCTCACCGTACAAATATTGTCTCCAAGTCTTGATTGCATGAATAACCGCTGCTAGCTCCAAGTCATGCATAGGATAGTTCTTCTCATGCTCTTTTAACTGTCTTGATGCGTAGCGATCACCGTTCTCCTTGCATCGGAACACACCCAATACCCAACCCCGAAGCATCCGTATATAGAGTAAACGGTACGCTTGGTTCGGGAATGGTCGGGATAGGTGCGAGACAAGTCTTGACTTCAAAGTCCGGGAAGCACTTCTCACACTCATCTGTCCATATAAATTTCTCTCCCTTCTTGGTCAATCTGGTGAGTGGAACCGCGATCCTGGAGTAATCTTCCACGAATCTTCTATAATAACCAGCCAACCCAAGGAAACTACGAATCTCTGCCACAGATTTTGGTGCTTCCCATCCTACGATAGCAGCTATCTTGCTTGGATCAACCTTGATACCGTCTCCAGATACAACATGGCCCAAGAAAGCCACTTCCTTCAGCCAAAACTTGCACTTCTTGAATTTCGCATAAAGCCTCACATCCCTCAGCCGTTGTAGGGCTGCTCTCAAATGCGCTGTATGAGTCTCCATGTCCTTAGAGTAAATCAATATGTCGTCGATGAATACGATGATCGAAGTGTCTAACATGTCATGGAACACTCGGTTCATCAGTTCCATAAATGACGCTGGAGCGTTGGTCAACCCGAAAGACATAACCAGAAACTCATAATGCCCATACCTTGTCCTGAAAGCAGTCTTCGGAATATCTCCGGCCTTGATCTTCAATTGGTGATACCCCGATCGGAGATCGATCTTTGAGAAAACCTTTGCACCTTGTAGCTGATCGAACAGATCATCGATCCTAGGTAAAGGATATCGATTCTTGATCGTCAACTTGTTTAGCTCACGATAGTCAATACATAGTCGTACACTTCCATCTTTCTTCTTGACAAACAACATTGGTGCTCCCCAAGGTGAAATACTAGGTCGTATGAAGCCCTTATCCAGCAATTCTTGTAATTGGGTCTTCAGCTCCTTTAACTCGGTTGGGGCCATCCTGTATGGCGCTTTAGACACCGGAGCCGAACCTGGTATAAGATCTATCACAAATTCTGTAGCCCTGTCCGGTGGTAAGCCCGGAAGATCTTCTGGAAATACATCCGGAAACTCCCAAACCACCTCTATATCCTCCATCTTGAGTGACTCTGCTGTGAGGTCGACTACAGATACGAGATAACCCACTCCCCCTTTCTCCAAGCATCTCTTAGTCTTTAGGGCGGAGAGGATCAACTTCCGCTTCCTGGATAGCTTAATTCCAGCGAAACTGTATTCTTTCCCCTCCTTGTCAGTAAGCATAAGCTTCCTTTCACCACATAAAAGGACGGCCGAATGATGGCCTAGCCAATCCATTCCTAAAATGACATCAAAATCTGCCATCTCAAGTACTACTAGGCTTGCTTCTAGGTCTCGGCCCTCGATACTTACAGTACATGGTCCATAATACTTGGTCAAAGCCACTTCGGCTCCTAGTGGAGAGCGAACTATCAAGCTTGGGTTCAATTGCTTGATTGGTAACTCCATTCGCTTCCCAAAAGAAACGAAAACAAAGGAGTGCGTGGCCCCAGAGTCAAATAATACTCGGCGGGTAAACCAGCTACATTTACGATTCTCCGGAATATATTGCCCCTTAGTTCTATATGCTCATGCAACCGAAAGAGTAAACCAAATAGTAAGGGATGAAGTCATACCGGTTACCACATCGGGTGATGCGGCTGCCTCTTCGATGGTGGCCGCATAAACTCCGGCTTCTTTGGGGAGCTTGCTTCCTAGGTAGTGTGCAGTTCCTCGCAACATGTCCCGATTCTTGCCGACGTTATAACACTTAATATTCGGGTTGGGTCTCGGCTAATTGTGGCACAGTGGTGCCAGGTTGTTTCTCGCAGTGCTGTAGCGGTTTGCCCCCCGTATGGGCGGAATGGTCTAGGAATACTGCCACCCGAGCTCTCTCCAGCGGATCTCTTCACTCCTCCGTTACGAGCGAAGAAGCTGTCCCTCCGACCGGACTCTATCACCCTCGCAACCTGCACCTGCCTCGTTGTAGGTTTTCTTATCCAGACCCAAAAGATGCTCTCCGATACTTCCACGTAGTCCCATGGTGAACCTATGTATCTTTGTCTCCTCTTCCCGCATCTTGACCGGGTGCGAAGAAGAATAGCTCTTCGTACCTCGTTGATAAGCATCTACGATCGGACCACCTGCTGCAGCCGAGAAACTCTCTCTCCATTGAATCCTCGAAGCTCTTTGGGAAGTATTTGTCGAAGAAAGCCGCTTTAAACACTTCCCAGTCAACTAATGTATATTGGTTCTCCAAATATGCTCGTGTGGAATTCCACCAAGCATTCGCGTCCTCTCTCAACATGTGAGTGGCAAATAGAACTTTCCCCTCCTCAGTACACGTCATCAATCGGAAGTTCTTTTCCATTTCCGAAACCCACTGTGCTGGCCACAATGGTTTCCCTGTCCTGCCGGTGAATAATGACGGTTTCAACTTCAAGAACCTCATCGTTAGTACCTCACTCGGAAATTCCTTCCGTTGAGCTTGCATCCGATAGACCAAGTTTGTAACTATGGTCTCGGAATCCCCGTGAGGTGGTCCCGGTAATGCATCGGTACTTTCGGGACCTGTTCCTCCTCCTCTTCGGGGCTGGTTTCTCTAACCTTGGTCCTGCTCAGCTTGCTCTTCCTCTAGGCGCTTTTTGGCATGATGATGTTTTCTACCCCTTCGACCGTTTCCACCTGCCATCTCAGACTATTTATTGGATCTGAGAAGAAGACATAACACGTGAGAATCATCAATAATAGTAGTGTTAGTCTTGAATAATGCAGGAAATAGTCGAGAAGTAACATTTCGATTTACACAATTTTGGGAATTTTTAAATTTTTCTGGCTCTTTTGGGGCATACCGGTCGCAACATACCGGTCACATACCTGTAGAAATATGCTGCGGCCGGTATAGTCGACCGGTCAGAATTAAAATTCTGGCCGAGACATACCGGTCGCATGTCTATGAGATACCGGTCGCCACTCTGTAGACAGTGTTGCGACCGGTATAGTCGACCGGTCAGAAAAATTTTCTGGCCGAGACATAGCGGTCGCACACCTGGGTCGATACCGGTCGACCGGTATAGGCATAACCGTCGACCGGTATGCCCAAAATGGCTTTAAAATCGCGAAAAAGTTAGATTTTTCTCACTTTTCCCTTTCTCTTTCTCTCCGGTGGCGATTCATCTCTGGGTTCCGAGTTGCTACAGTTCGACCGGTGCTATTTGAGGCCGATTCCTTCCATTCAAGACCTAGCATATCGTCTCCAGGTAGGTCTCTACCCTCTCTCTCATATTTTTAAAAATTTTCCATATCGTCTTTATGTAGAAATTTAGGTTTTTCTTTGTTCGAGATGTTTTAACCGTAGGAATCCTTTTCCTTTGGCTTAGAAAGGGTCTAGGGACCCCCAAGAGCAAAAGCCCTCAACTAATTTGGGGTTCCACCGCAAGGTTTTGATAAAAATCGAATTTTTACTCTTTTTAACCTAGGTTTTTCAAAAATTTCGAAATTTCTTGATTTTTCTCAAATTCTCGAAATTTCTTGAAATTTCTTGTTATAACTACTCGTGATTGGCTTATGGAAGAGTGTGGGGGTTACGTAAGTCCTCCTCCCCATGGTTTTGGGTGAGTTTGAGGCTTTTTCCCAATTTACTGTCGTTATGCTGCCGAAATTTTGAAAATTTCTAACTTTTATCTCATTTTCCTTTGTTTTGCAGACTCTAAATGGCTCCTAGACGCACTCTCGGGAAGCGCTCACATGGTTCTAGTTCTCGGGTTCCCTCTCCGCCTATCCCTCAGCTAGATGAGCTATGGTTTCGCTCTTTGGAAGCTCAGGCTCGGTTTTCTTGGTTCGATGACAAGAGTATTGTATCCGGGCGCCGGGTCAATGTGGGACAATTGCACCGGTTCAATGTAGAGACGGCTTTTGGCGCTCTAGGTTGGCTACCGGTTATCTCCTACACAGAGACTACACGCCCTAATCTGGTCAAGCATTTTTATGCAAATCTAGAACTCGAAGGGGATGTCGAAGACCCGAACCAGTGTAGGGATCTGCGCATCACCAGTTACGTCCGGGGTGTACATATCTCCTTCAACACCCACCAGTTGGCTGATCTGCTTGGGGTTCCCAATGATGGAGATTTGGTATACTGCGCCCCCAAGGCGAAAGGTTACTTAACTGAAGATTTGCGCCGGGAGATAGCGCATCAGATACTCAATCCTGGGGCTCCTATGAAGGCAGCTAGCTTGAGACCTATACCCCGGGTCTACAGCCGCATCATCCAGCGACGACATAGTGCCACGAGCGGTCACTACAATGAGTTGTCCCAGCTCACCCAAGACGTCACTTATTGCGTCGCACCGGAGAGCGGATCTCACTTTCATACCTCATCATCCGGACTATGCATCGAGCGGGCCGTGACCGATCGGGCCAGCAACCTTCCCTATGGCCGTCCTCGTCACTTTCCTTCTTCGCCGTCCCGGGCGTGAGTTTCGAGAGGAGAGACAGCCGTCGAGGACTCCATGACCTCCGACATCGACCGGGATGCGATAAATAGGATGCGGATGGTTGACCTGCCCGTTAGTGATGACGAGTTGGAGGCTCGCCCTCGTCCACTTGGGAGAGTAGCAGCGGCGGCCAGCGGCGGCCGCCAATGCGGCCTATGCGGCGAAGATGGGGGATGATGATGATGACGATGTAGTTGGGGAAGCACCGGTGCCCGCCCACGGCCTCCACTGTACCACCACCATCCGTTCCCACGGCTGGACCATCTCGACCCCTCCCGACTCGGTGTTGAGTATGTTTATCGAGATCGGGGGACACCCGGAGGGTCATCCCGGAGTCTCGGCGAGCGATGGGTCAGGAGTTGGGACGCTTGGCTCGTGGTCTACGGGTGACTCAGGACCAGGTGCATTGGCTTAGGGTCGCATACGAGCGGGACTATGACATAGCGGACCCCATTCCTCCCAGGCCTCCTACCCCATGAATTTCCATTTACTTTTCTTTTCGTATGACCGTTTATATAACAGGGTAACTTTCCGGTTTGTGGACTGTACCCTGTAGCACTATTACATTTGATACTATTTTTCCATTTAATGAAAGTTTCATGGTTCACCTATCTAGTGTATGTGCACAGATTAAGTTTCACATTTAGAATAGTACATTATTCTCTTTCTTAGTCCGTCTCAGGTATCAAACAATGCTTAGAGTGTGTTTGTATTAAGATTTTTAAACTTCCTAACTCAGTTCATCGACCCAGTTAAGTGCAGCATGGTTTGTTGGAACAGAGCCCGAGAGCTCGATACCAAGTTGTCACACCCCAATTACGATCCAACCGAGACGATGTGAGTGAACCGTCATTTAACCAACGGTTCACACTAGGATCTCGAATAGGCCGTGTCCACCCATACAAACCAATTACACATAACCACAATCGGAATATAAATATACAACTGGAAGACTTTAAATAGAATGAACCGAGTATCTATTGATAATTTAAATAAATATCCCATTATTCAAATTCAAAGATAAAATAATAATCTTTTACATCTCTCAATAACAAACAAAAATAACTGAAATAAATAAATAAAACAAATCACAGGTACACGCAGAAAGGGCACTCGCATGAAGCGTCATGCTCGTCCCTATCCCGCCTGTACATCCAACACCTGCGGCACCACCATACGCCGGAGCGTTTACGTAATCGTCCACGGTATAACCTGCATCCGGATCTAAAACAATGTATATACAAATGGTGAGCACACAACACAGCTCGAGAAGACAATCGACAGTTTCACAAGATTATGCATGAGTAACAACCATTTTATCTTTGTGTGGTCCGGTTTTAAGTTTGCAATGTGCTATAGAAAGGTTTGGTGGCCCCCGCACCTCTATACACGAGTGTGTGGCGTCGCACAGTAATCACACTACCACCAACCCACATGCACCCATCATGGAATAGAGATAGAGCTAAGGTATACCCGCACCTCCCCTGATACTCTACCCATACCAATACCTAAGCCCCTACTAGCCAGGCCGAACCGGGCTCGCAACTAACCAATCCTATATGTCAACAATGTATGCTCTATCCCGGCCACGGCCGTCTCACGGCATAGAGATAGAGCTAGAGCGTGCAGGCCGGGTCGGAGACCTCCAAAACCTCACCTCCCCCGATACCCTATCCGCAACTAACCCACTAGGATAGAAACAATACGCAGTGAGACCCTATCCCAACACAACTCCCTACGGCATAGAGATAGAGCTAAAGCATCGTGGACAAGGCAACGTCGACTCGGAATCCTCAGTACCACCCAACGATGGTCGGGACAACATCAATATCGGAGACCAACGTACCACGATCTTCCCCTGATACCCCACCCGTACCAAGCATGTTAAGATAGAATACTACAAAAGGTGCCGAGTGTGAAGAGCGATCCCGGGCCCATGCCCCACTCCACACACCAACGAAAACAATCACATGCCTAACAATCACATCCTATGAATGCATGAACAATAATAATAGCTGAAAGTAAAGGATGGCATGTAAATATGCGCAAACATCACATCATAGATATTCAATGATTAACAACGATTTACTGTCCATTAATTATTAGGTTTAGGTCAGATTCCCTTACCTGACGCTCGTTTGATTACTTGCTCCACGTCACAAGATCCAAACGACAAGTCACAGCGTCCTACATAATATTAGGGTTTCATTAGAATATATTATTTAGGGTTTCATGTTGGTCGGAAACCAACAGAGATCACAAAATACCCTCACAGAGCTGACCGGTGGCATGTACCGGTCGCAGCTCTGTGGGAAAGACTGGCGACCGGTATGGTCAGCCGGTCCCCCACAAGAAACCTCCCGAGAGGTAGCGGTCGCACTATGTGCAACCAGTACAGTCGACCGGTATGTCTCCGGAAGACCATACATGGGTTCTTCGACTGCCGTCGACCATCCTCCATGGATTTTCAGGGTTTCTCCTATCCATGCTAAGTCTAGGCTTTGAGTTAGAGCTATTCCCAACTCATTCAAGTCTCGTTTCGATGAATATCATCTCGAAACTCGAATCTAGGGTTTGACGGAAACTTATGGTTTATTGGCCAATTTAGGGTTTTAGATCAATACCCACTTTGCATGGTATTGATCCACCCACACAACTAACATAGGGTAAGAAGATGGATTCAAACACTTACCGTTGACAGGCGTAGCGAGAGCTTCGTCAAACGGTAACGACGGCACCTCCTTCTTCTTCCTAGCTCCTTCTCCTTTCCAAGCTCTTTCTCTTCTCTAGGGTTTGTGAGAGACAATGGAAAGGTTTTGAGGGGTTTAAGGGTGTATTTATAGGCTAGAAATAGGTTTTAGTAACCCTACAAGGATTAGGAAATTTCTAGGATTCGAAATCAGGAAAGCGGGACCCGTAGAGACAAATTTCCAAATTCCCGCACATAGCTGTGCAGGCCATACCGGTCGACCGGTACCATCATCCGGTACCATCGACCGGTATACCTAAAACCAGGTATAATTGGTCGACTTCGGTCCGGTTTTGTACCTGTTTGTTATCCGCTTGCCCCGTCTGGCTCGGTGATGATTGGAAGACCTGTCACGACACAAAACAAAGGTTTAGACCGGGTTTTCAGAGTGCGGGTCTTACACCTTCCGTTTCGTAGGAGCCATTCTATAAGGTGATTTTGATACGGGTGCGGCTCCAGGTACAAGGTCTATTACAAACTCTGTGGCCCGGTCGGGTGGTAACCCAGGTAGTTCCTCTGGAAATACGTCAGGGTACTCCCACACGACATCAATGTCTTCCATTTGTGGTGCTTCCATAGTTAGGTCAACCATTGATACTAGATACCCGATTGCCCCCTTCTCAAGGCACTTCTTAGCCTTTAGTGATAAAAGTATGAGCTTGCGTCTCCGAGGAAGTTTGGTTCCCGAGAAACTGAATTCTGCTCCTTCTTTGTCTTTGAACGTTAGCTTCTTTTCGGCGCATAACAAATTTGCAGAATGCCGAGCTAACCAGTCCATTCCCAAGATGACATCAAAGTCTACCATCTCCAGTTGTATCAAGGTTGCGTCTAAGGTCTGCTCTCCAATGATAACTGGACACGGTCCATAACCCTTCTCTAGTTCCACTTCTAACCCCATCGGTGACCGTACAAGTAATTTATAGTCTAATGTTTTGATGGGTAATTCTGTCTTCCTTCCAAATGACATAGATATAAATGAATGAGTAGCTCCGGAATCGAAGAGTACTCTGGCAGGTACGCCATTTATAGGTACAATACCTGTGATTTATCTTTACTTAGTCTATATGCTCATTCACTGTAATTATAACTTTAAAAGTTCCAGTCATACCTGTGACCACATCGGGTGATGCGGAAGTATCCTCTGATGTAACGGCATATACCCGTCCTTGATGTAACTACTTCTTGGGCTTTGGGCACTCCCTTGCCATATGTCCGGGTTGGTTGCAGTTAAAACACTTTAGGACTTCAGAATTTGACTTTGGCTGAGGTTGCACTACTGAAGTGGTCTTGGGTGCAGTAGTAAAGTTCTGAGGACAAAAAGGCTTATACGTCCTGTTATTTCCTCCGTTGTAAGAGTTTCGGCTTGTCTCTTGATGCCTCTGTTCTGAGTTAAATAACTCTCCTTCTGGCTCGATTCAATCACTCGAGCAATCTGGACAGCTTCATTATATATTGTCTTCTCTAAGCCCCAGAACATGTTCTCTGATGCTTCCTCTTAGTTCCGTGACGAATCTACGGGTTTTGGTTTCTTCTTCTTGCATACTCCGTGGTGCGAAGAAAAACAGCTCTTCATAATGCTGTTGGTACGCATCCACTGACATCTGTCCCTGATAAAGACTCAGGAACTCCTTCTCCATCAAATCTCTGAAGCTCCGTGGAAAATATTTCTCAAAGAAGGCTTCTTTATATATAGCCCATTTCAGTAGGGCGTGCCTGGTCAGTAAATATGTCTTCGTGGATTTCCACCAATGGTGTGTGTCACCCTTGAGCATGAAGGTGGCGCATAGTACTTTCTCTTCCTCTGTAACGGTCATCATGAGGAAGTTTCTCTCCATCTCGTCTATCCAGTGTGCTGGCCACAATGGATCAGACGGCTTGCCGTTGAATTCTCTGGGTTTCATCTTCAAAAATCTCTCCACTTGCCGGGAGTGATCCAGCTGATTTTGGGGGTTTGCCCCAAACATATAGGGTGGATACTGATAATTTCCTTGAGCTGCTTCCGGTGCCTGCGCTGGAATCGGTGCAGCCGGTTGTTGAGGTGTCTGAGGGGCTGGGAGGTTACCTACTGGTGCTGCACTGGCTTGTCCGTTGTGCATGGGTGCAGCCTGAGTGGCTTGGAACATAATTTCCATGGTAACTTGCATTTGGGCATGTGCGTGTTACATCTGCTGCAGCTGTTGTGCCAGATTCATCACCACGGTTGCTAGCTCTGGTGGTGGAGGTGGAAAATTTGTAGGGTTTACCGGTTTTGGATTCCCCGGTGCGTAGTTATTCTCTTGACTAGTCTCCTCCACTGGTGGTGGTGGTGGGACTCCGTTTCGGGTCTATCGGGTCACCCTACGTCCAGACATAATTCTTTTCTGTGATTGGTGGTGCCTGAAAATCATCAAAATAGGTGAGAAGTCATTTATATTTCATGTAGGCATGCTAACCAATAATCAATTCCAATTCTAGCTCATTTTATAAAAAAAATGTTGTCTTTTCTATGCAGGGTCGATGGTGAGGGTCGCTCGTAAGTCCGACCCTTAGTTTCCGACCTTGGGAATGACCTGTTCTTCCCGAGAGCTGAGGGTCGATTCGAGGGTCGATGGGTATTCGACCCTCGGTATCCGACCCTTAGTTTTCTGACAGATTCCCGAGAGCCGAGGTCGATGCGAGGGTCGATTCGAGGGTCGATGGGTCCAGTCGAATTGTCCGACCCTCGGACCAAAAATCAGATTTTTAAGATCCGATTCTGGGTCATTTCTCACTATTCCTCCTCCGTTTCGACTCGCCTCTACTTTCTGAGTTGCTACAGTGCTACTCTACTGTTTTTGGTCAGTTTGACTTCAGGTTTTGACGTCCACTTCATCCATACAGGTATATCCACTCATCTTCACCTGTTTTTAGGTTTTCTTTTCTAGGTTTTTACACATTTAACTTGTATTTTCCATATTAAACTTTTTCCAACCGTAAAAATTTGATTTTTAATGGGGGCTTTCGTTATTGGTGTCTCGAGGAACGAAAGCGCTCAAAAATTTTTGAGTTTCATCGGTTGGTTATTGAAAAACTTAAAATTTTCTTTTTTTGCCCTAATTTGTCGGAATTTTTTATTTTTCTGGAATTTCTTCAAATTGAGCTTCGTCAGTTAAAATTTCCTACTGTATGTGGGTTGTAGGATATGTTTTAACCTACGTAAGTTCTCATGCCCACTTGAATGGTGAGAAATGGGGCTTTATGGTCAACTTACGTCGTTATTACATCAAATTTTGGATTTTTACCCTATTAACTCCTTGTTTCCTTTCTCTTTCTTATTTTGTAGATACTATGGCTCGTACCAAGGTGCCCATATTGCGTGATCCACTTCGCTTCCGTTCGAATGAAGCTGAGGCACAATATGCTGACTAAGCCCGTAAGAAAGTGGAAGGGGGTCGCATGGTGAACTTGGCTGAGCTTGCCTTGTTCAATGTAGAGGGAGCATTTGGTGATATGGGGTGGCTCCCTGTCATCACATACGACGCGTGCACATGTCCAGATTTGGTGTGCCAGTTCTATTGTAATCTCCAGGTGGTGGGGAATTACAATGACGTTGAGCATGGTTAGGAGTTGCGCATCACCAGTTACGTCATGGGAGTGCACATTTCCTTTGATTATCGACAGCTGGCCGATCTGTTGGGCATTCCCTATGATGGCCCCATGGTATACTGTGTGCTTGGAGAGCCACAGTTTGTTGAGATGGAGATGAGGGCAGAGATCGACAACCAGCTGTTACGCCCTGATCGTTGGCAGATGAGAGCTTGTTATCTGCGTCCAGCTCCACGGGTCTTCTGTAAGATTATCCAGCATAATCTGATCCCGCAGAGTGGGCACTATGAGAGGGTCTCTTAGCTGACCCAGTTTTTGATCTACAGTATCTGTACTCGCCAGCCTGTCTGCCTTCCTTACATCATCATGCAGACTATGATTAGTGCCACATTGTCCGATCGTAGGGGTACTCTAGCCTATGGACGCATGATTACAGTGCTACTGACCCGTCTGGGGGTGGATCTGGTAGATGAGAAGATCCAAGAGAAGACCTTCTCGTCGCCTCTAGGTTGGGAGGCTATCTGCAAGATGGGGCTGCGAGATGCTGAGGTTAGTGATGAGGAGAGGAACGCGATGGTGCGCCCTCACACTCGGGTCGAGATGGCTGATGTTGAGGCTGCTGCTGCTGCTGCTAGAGCTCGTGTGGATTCGGTCGATGACGATGATCGTATGTATATGGACGTCGACTCGATACCACCGCCTTCACCTACACATGCGGCTGGAGTTGGTACTTCTTCTGCGGCGGCTCCTACACCTGAGGCTGGTCCTTCCCATTCGGTTGATTCTTCACTTCCACCTTCAGCCATGATGGAGATGCTGTAGGAGATCAGGGATGCTCAGCGCAGATCTGATCTGAGGATGGATGAGCTGTTGGCTGCTCAGCACGCATCAGACGCACGGATGGGAGAGCTCCTAGAGGTGCAGCGTGCAACTGATCAGAGGATAGCCGGTCTCACAGCTAGTCTACAGACGACCCAGACTCAGATAGCCTGGTTGACTAGAGCCTATGCTGAGGACTATGACAGAGACCGTGAGGCACCGCCTCCTCCTTCGCCTCCAGCTTCCTGAGTGTACTTTTATTTTTCTTTGTACTACAGAGTAACTGTCCGGGTTGTGGACTGTACTCTGCTTTAGTTATGTATATACATTTTGGTTCTCTCACTCATTGTATGTAACTTGTTTCCCCTTTAATAGATGCATTATTCTCTTTTTAAATTTGGTCTCAAACATCACTTGTGCTTATAATGTGTTAATATTACTGTTTTACTATTACCCTATCTCAGTTCACAATTGTCTAGAATGTATGTTAGTTCGGCGGGCAAGGCCTGAGAAGCTCTGATACCAAGTTGTCACACCCCAATTCTGGACTAACCAGAATGATGTGATGAACCGCTAATAAACCAACGGTTCAACCAAGATCTCAAATAGGCTATCCCTGCGTTATCCAAACTTACACACATCCGTAATCATAATCAGAGTAAATACACAATAGCGGAAGTCTTATAATAAGATGAACTAAGAATCTATGTGATATTAAAATTTTAAATAATAATTTATTCTGTATCAACCGAGACATAAATATTAAATATCAAATACATGTCTGAATAAATCCAATAAAGAAACCTATATAATATCTAATCAAATACACACGAGTTGCACTCGCAAGAAGAGTCGTGTGTATCCTCTTCAGCTCCAGCTTCCATGGCCGCTACCGTCCCGTATGCAGAGGCATTTATATAATATTCAACCGTATAACCTGCATCATCAACTAAAAATATTCGACGTCGAGGGGTGAGCACACATCACGGCTCAGTGAGTAGCCAAAACAATGCAACAATACATATGCATGCAAATCAATTTATATCTTTGGTCCGGTTTAAAGTTTGCAGTATGCAATAGAAAGGTTTAGGTAGCCAAATGTCGCGTTTATTGACTCCGCCTCTATACACGAGTGTGAGACGTTACCCGAAGATCACGTTTATCGTCAACTCACATGCACCCAATCATGAACATTATATAACAAAGGTTACATTTATTGCTATATAGTGCCATACCAACACGTAAGCCCCTGTTGGCGAGGGCTGCAAACTAGGCTCGCAACTAACCAATCCTAATGCCAAACTGTGCCTATATAACATCAACCACACACATACAAGCACATGCCTATTCCTATCATCATCATCATCATCATGTTATAAAAAATAAAGTAAATATGCATGAACAAGTAATAGAAATATTAGATGGCATGCTGTATGCACATTACAAACATATTCGCATAGAATCAAGTATAGCATAGGACTCAAGAAATAGAAAACAGTTTATTATTAACCAATTTAGTTTGGAGTTAAGGTTCCTCACCTTAGCTTGCTATAAGATACTTTTCCAAGCTTTAGAATCACCTTTATAATGTTATTATACTACTAGAAGACTTAACAATGTCGATAGAATTTAATTAGAATTAATTCCAGATTTAAATACTACTCTGTTAACTGAGGGTCGATGGTAGGGTCGATGGGTCTATCGACCCTCCCCTCTTTCTGAACTTCCCGAATGTTGAGGGTCGATGGTCATCGACCCTCGGTGCGACCCTCTGTGCACTTTGGTGCAATTTCCACTTTTTAGTCCATTCTTCGTGTTTGGGGTCCTATGGCTTGCTCCTACATTCCATTCTACATTCATTTCATGGTCTGAAACCTTGTATAATCCATCTAAATAGTTTTCATGCATTCTCCTATGATTTTCCACAAAAACCTAACCATACATTGATGGTTTGGGTTTCTCCGAGATCACACTCTCAACAATTACTAACCTAAGGTCTGTAGAAATTCATGGAATTAGTATCCATACCTGAGAAGATTACTTTTCTCTGAAATTCTTCTCCTTTTTGCTAAGTTCTCTTCCTTGTCTTTCTTCTTCCTCTTTTCCTTCTCTTCTCTTTCTCTCAATTCAATTAGGGTTGTGAAAGGAGTGAAAGTGGCTTAGGGACGTCCTTTGAATAGACTAGGAACATCCTAAAATAAGTCCCTTTGAGATTAGGAAAGAACCCAATCGAAAAATATAGAAATTTCCTAATTTCTATATTCGGCAGAATCCGAGGGTCGATGGGAGGGTCGATGATCCCGTCGACCCTAGGGTCTTAAGCTGTCCGACCCTCCCTTCAAAATTGAGGGTCTGACTTTCTGTTTTGGGAAGTCCGACCCTTCTTAGCTGGGTATGCGACCCTTCCCTTATTTTAAGTATTTTTGGGTCGATTTGATACCTGGGATCTCGATCTCCTTCACGCCCTTGGTCCACTTGACTCGACCATGATGGGTAAACCTGCTTCAAGGTGGTAAGACCGGTTAGTTTGACACGGGTCTTACAACAATGACACTGAGAGGGGTAGGGAGCTCTGGATCACGAGCTACATCAAGGGAGTAGAGATTTCCTTTGACTGCCAGCAGTTAGCGAACCTCTTGGGCATTTCATATGATGGCCCCTTGGTATACTGTGCTCGCAGAGAGGCCCAATTATTTTCTTTGGAGATGCGGGCTGAGATCGACTGTCAACTTATCAGAGAGGATCGCTGGGAGATGAAGGCGATCAACCTCCATCCAGAGCCTTGGGTGTACTGCAAGATCATCCAGCACAACCTGATATCCCAGAGTGGACACTACGAGAGGATCTCCCAGTTGACCCAGTATTTGCTTTACTGTATCTGCACTAGGCAGCCTATCTGCCTCCCTTATATTATTATACGCACGATGATCTGTGCTACGCTGCCTGGTCAGATAGGAAACCTTCCCTATGGACATCTGATCACCACCCTACTTATCCGCCTGGGTGTTGATTTAGTGGATGAGAGGATTTAGGAGAAGACCTTCTCATCTGTGCTGGACTGGGAGGCTATTTGTAGCATGGTCATGCGGGACATCCAGGTCAGTGATGAGGAGAGGAACGCTCTGGTGCATCCTCGTACTTGGGTGGAGGTGGCAGACGCTGAGGCAGCAGCAGTAGCCGCTGGAGCAGGGATTCATGGGGGTGATGCTGAGGATGAGGATCGTATGTACATGGATGTGGACTCCATACCTCCTCCATCACCTCTGCATTATACTGGAGCTGGTCCATCACAAACTCCTTCACGCACGGCTAATCCTTCATGCCCACCATCTGATGATATGATGGGATTACTTCGAGAGATCAGGGAGGCTCAGCGTGCGACGGATTCGAGGGTAGGAGAGCTTCTAGATGCTCAGCGTGAGTCTGATTAACGGATGACTGCATTGACGGCTAGTCTCCAGACGACCCAGACTCAGGTAGCTTGGTTGACTAGAGTCTATGCTGAGGATTATGACAGAGATCGCGAGGCACCGCCTCCCCCATCACCTCCAGCTTCATGATGTATTTTTCTTTCCTTTGTATTACAGAGTAACTGTCCGGGTTGTGGACTGTACTCTATTTTATATATGTATATAAACTTTCTTTGGTTTGATGTGTATAAACGTTTGTCTTCCACTCGAGTGTATATGAACTTGTTTCTCATTTAATAGATGCATTATTCTCTTTCTAAATTTTGTCTCAAACAACACAGGTGCTTATAGTGTGTTATTATTACAGTTTTTAAATTTTATCCTATCTCAGTTCACGAACTTTTGTGGTAGTATACTGGTTTAAAAGACAGGGCCTGAGAACTCTGATACCAAGTTGTCACACCCCAATTCTGCTTTATTCAGAACGGTGTGATGAACCGCTAATAAGCCAACGGTTCAACCAGGATCTCAAATTGGCTGTGTTCATTAGCTTAAATCATACACATCCATAACCATAATTAGAATAAATACACAATAGCGGAAGTCTTAATATTAAATGAACTGAGAATCTAAATGTGATAATCATAAATAAAATATCCAATTATGTTGTATCAATCGAGACTAAGTAAATAAAATATCAATTATATTTCCTTAATGGTCCAAATAAAAATCTAATCGAAAACGCATGAATTGCACTCACACGATGAGTCATGCGACTCCACTATATCTTCAGCATCCATTGCAGCAATGTGCCCGTATGCAGGAGCATTCATAAAATCTTCCACAGTAGTACCTGCATCATCAACTAAAAATATTCAAATTCGAAAGGGTGAGCACACATCACGGCTCAGTGAGAAAACAAAACAATGCAACAAACATATGCATGCATTCAATTCTTATCTATGGTTTGGATATAAGTTTGCAATGTGCTATAGAAAGGTTTAGAGGCCGCCGCACCTCTATACACGAGTGTGTGGAACCGCTCAACGGATCAAACACCATTACCGCCCCCACATGCACCCACCATGGGATAGAGATAGAGCTAAATTGCTTAGGACCGCACCGCATCACACTTCCCCTGATGCTCTACCCATACCAACACGTAAGCCCCTATTGGCAAGGGCTTACAAACTGGGCTCGCAACTAATCAATCCTAATGTTAAACAGTGTATCCAAGGCCTCACAACATCTCTCAATAAGTTCAGAGAGATAGAACTAAGGCCCCCTGGAAGAGTCGAAGACTACACGGTCTGAGACCAACTCCCCTGATGCCCTACGATGTAATAGTTCTGCTAAGGTAATGGCAATACGATGATGTCAGTGGACAAGACTTGAGTAGAGATAGGGCTAAAGTGCTTAGGACCACACTGCATCACACTTTCCCTGATGCTCCACTCGCATCAGGTACACTAACCATACACAAACATTCACATGCCTGTTCCTAGCATCATCATCAACATCATGTTGTAAATAACAGAATTAAATATGCATGAACAGTAATAACAGGAATAGTAGATGACATGTGATATACGCATTACAATCATACCATCATAGAATCATACATGGAATTGGACTCATTAAACAAAAATTTTTTTTTTTTTTTTTTTTTTTTTTTTTTTTCCCCCCTCTTTTCTTTTTTTTTTTTTTTTTTTTTAAAAATAAAAAAAACCCAAAAAAAAAAAAAAAAAAAAAAAAAAATATATTTTTTTTTTTTATTAATTCTTTTCAATTTTTAAGTTTTCAAAAAAATTGGGGTCGAAGGATGTCACACCCCAATTTTGGTCTAACGCAATGGTGTGATGAACCGCTAATAAACCAACGGTTCAATCAGGATCTCAAATAGGCTATCCCCGCGTTATCTAAACTTACACACATCCATAATCATAATCAGAGTAAATACACAATAGCGGAAGTCTTATAATAACATGAACTGAGAACTAAAATGATATCATTAATTTAATAGCAAATTATTCTATTTTCAACTGAGACATAAATATTTAAATACCAAATACAAGTCTTAATAAATCCAACAAAGAAACCTATAAAATATCTAATCAAATACACACGAGTTGCACTCGCAAGAGGAGTCGTGTGTATCCACTTCAGCTTCAACTTCCATGGCTGCCACGTTCCCGTACGCGGGACGCATTCATATAGTCTTCAACGGTATAACCTGCATCATCAACTAAAAATATTCGACGCCGAGGGGTGAGCACACATCACGGCTCAGTGAGTAGCCATAACAATGCAACAATACATATGCATGCACATCAATTTATATCTTTGGTCAGGTTTAAAGTTTGCAGATGCTATAGAAAGGTTGAGGTAGCCAAAGGTCGCGCTTATTGACTCCGCCTCTATACACGAGTGTGTGAAGTTACCCAAAGATCACGCTTACCGCCAACTCACATGCACCCAACCATGAACATTATATAACAAAGGTTACGTTTATTGCTATATAGTGCCATACCAACACGTAAGCCCCTGTTGGCGAGGGCTGCAAACTGGGCTCGCAACTAACCAATCCTAATGCCAAAAATGTATCCAAGGCCTCACCCCAAAGATCCCCTGAATGCCCATAGAGATAGAGCTAAGGCCCCCCGGTAGAGTCGAGACTACAAGGACCGAGACCACCTCCCCCCGATACTCTACGACATAATAGTTCCGCTAAAGTAATGGCGATACGACGATGCCAATGCACAAGACTTGAGTTAGAGATAGAGCTAAAGTGCCGAGACCCGCCAAAGGTTAACGCTTTATTGACGTTCTCATCACACCTCCCCGATACTCGCCGCATCAAGCACATCAACCACACACATACAAGCACATGCCTATTCCTATCATCATCATCATCATCATGTTATAAACGATAAAGTAAATATGCATGAACAAGTAATAGAAATATTGGATGGCATGCTGTATGCACATTACAAACATATTCGCATAGAATCAAGCATGGCATTGGACTCAAGAAATAGAAAACAGTTTATTATTAACCAATTTAGTTTGGAGTTAAGGTTCCTCACCTTAGCTTGCTACAAGATACTTTTCCAAGCTTTAGAATCACCTTTATAATGTTATTATATTGCTAGAAGACCTAACAAAGTCGATAAAATTTAATTAGAACTAATTCCGTATTTAAAAACCATTCTCGTTAACCGAGGGTCGATGCTAGGGTCGATGCTAGGGTCGATGGGTCTATCGACCCTCCCCTCATTCCTGGGACTTCCCGAACACCGAGGGTCGATGGTCGAAACACCTAGGGTCGGATGGCCTATCGACCCTCGGGTGCGACCCTCGGTGCACTCTGGTCCAATTTCCACTTTTTAATCCATTCTTCGTGTTTGGGGTCCTATGGCTTGCTTCTACATTCCATTCAACACTCATTCCATGGTCTGAAACCATGAATCATCCTCCTGGATGGCTTTCATGCATTCTCCTAGGGTTTTCCATGAAAACCTAACCATGGATGGATGGTTTGGGTTTCTCCGAGATCACTCTCTCTCCAATAACTATCCTAAGGTCTGTAGAAACTCATGGAATTAGTATCCATACCCGAGAAGATTAATCTTTCTCCGCAACTCTTCTCCTTTTTTGCTAGGTTCTCTTCCTTGCCTCTCTTCTCCCTCTTTTCCTTCTCCCCTCTTCCTCTCAATTCAATTAGGGTTGTGAAAGGAGTGAAAGTGGCTTAGGGACGTCCTTTAAATAGGCTATAAACATCCTAAAATAAGTCCCTTTGAGATTAGGAAGGAATCCAATCGAAAATCTCAAAATTTCCTAGTTCCTATTTTCGACAGGATCCGAGGGTCGATGGGAGGGTCGATGATCCCGTCGACCCTAGGGTCTTAAGCTGTCCGACCCTCCCTTCAAAACTGAGGGTCTGACTCTTTGTTTTGGGAGGTCCGACCCCGCTTAGCTGGGTATGCGACCCTTCCCCTAATTTAAGTGTTTTTGGGTCGATTTGATACCTGGGATCTCGATCTCCTTCACGCCCTTGGTCCATTTGACTCGACCATGATGGGTGAACCTGGTTCAAGGTGGTAAGACCGGGTTAGATTGACACGGGTCTTACAACTCCCCCAACTTATAAAAATTTTGTCCTCGAAATTGTACATACCTTCTGAATCAAATAAGTAAGGGTATTGCTTTCTCATAGCATTTTCTTCTTCCCATGTAATTTCTTCCATGTCTCTACTTTTCCAAGTGACCTTAACATAATAGATATCTCGGTTGCGTAGACGTTGAACCTTTCGGCTGGTGATTTCTATTGGTGTTACTTCAAACGCCAAATCATCAGTCAATTCTGCAAATCCACCGCCAAGACATGCGTTGGGTCTTTGACATACTTCTTCAATAGGGAAATGTGAAATACGTCATGCACACTTGACATAGATGGTGGTAGTGCTAACTGATAAGCCACTTTTCCACGCTTAGCTAGAATTTCATATGGCCCGACATATCTTGGACTTAGCTTTCCTTTCTGTCCGAACCTCTTCAATCCTCGCATAGGCGATACCTTCAAAAATACTTTATCACCTACGGCGAACTCTAGATCTCTTCGCCGAAAGTGTCCGCGATATTGCTTCCGACGGTTCCGAGCTGTTCTCACCCTTTCCTTGATAATGCCGACCACTCGACAAGTCTCTTCAACAAATTCTGGTCCAACAATGCTACGCTCTCCCACTTCATTCCAAAACAAGGGAGTTCGACACTTGCCGCCATACACGGCTTCATAAGGTGACATCCGTATGGTAGCCCGATAGCCGTTATTGTGTTTAACCCGATCAATGGTAACTTTTCATCCCATGATCCCTTGAAATCACTTACACATGCTCGTAGCATATCTTCTAGAATCTGAATTGTACGCCCGACCGCCCATCCGTCTGTGGGTGGAATGCAAGATCGAACTTCAATGTTGTACCCATAGCCTTTTGCAGCCCTTCCCAAAATTTGGAAGTAAATCGTGGATCTCTATCGGACACAATACTTTTCGGTACACCGTGTAACCGAACAATATTATCCACATACAGCTTCGCTAACCTTTCCAAAGGTATACCGAGGTCGTATAGGTATGAAGCGAGCTGTTTTAGCCGACGATCTACAATCACCCAAACTGCGCCAACTACTCGAGGAGTCAATGGTAGCCCCGTGACGAAGTCCATAGTGATGCAGCCCCATTTCCATGCCGGTTCCGTAATGGCCGCAACGGTCCCCGCTGGGTCTTTGTCGCTCAGCCTTTACTTGCCGACAATTTAGGCATTGAGACACGAACTTAGCTACATCCGCTTTCATTCCCTCCACCAATATAATTTCTTCGGATCATGATACATTTTTGTACTTCCAGGATGTATCGAATAGATGGTGGTATGGGCTTCTTTCATCGCCGGTGTCTAATGTCCATACTTTCTATTTCGGTACACATATTCTTCCTTTGTATTTCAGGACTTTCTCGTCGGCCCAAGGTGAACTCATGGTTGGTCCTACCTTTCTCAATATCTTCTTGTACCGTCCCTCGATAAGGATCCGATTTGATAGCCGCCTTCACTTCGCCCACTATATCCGGTATAATCTTCAATGCCGCGAACATATTCGAAAACCCGGTGAATAAACCCTTGGTTGGCCGATTCATCCGTCGGATCTATCACATACCGCTCGCTGCCGTGATTGAATACTATTCCGTTGGTACACATTGCCGCGACCGCGCTAACTTCTCCTTGAGATTTAATCACTGCTTTTCGCTTAATGCATCCGCTTACTACGCTCGCTTTTCCTGGATGATACTGGATATCACAATCATAGTCTTTCAATAGTTCCAGCCATCTTCTTTGTCTCATATTCAACTCCTTCTGATTAAATAAATAAGTAAGACTTTTATGGTCCGACTTAATCTGGAATTTCTCTCCGTATAAGTAATGTCGCCATATCTTGACAAAGATGTACTACCGCCGCTAGCTCCAAATCATGAGTGGGATAATTTTTCTCATGTACCTTCAACCGCCTTGACGCATAAGCAATTACTTGTTCTCCTTGCATAAGCACACATCCTAGTCCCAATCCCGATGCATCGTTGTATAAAGTAAATGTCCGTCCCGGAACGGGAATGGTCAAAATCGGGCGGATATCAACTCGGCCTTCAATATCCGGAAGCTCTTCTCACATTTATCCGCCCACACAAACTTTTCACCTTTCTTGGTCAAACAGGTGAGAGGTACGGCAATCCGAGAATAGTCTTCTACGAATCTCCGATAATAACCAGCTAGACCCAAAAAACTTCTAATTTCTGAAACGCTCTTTGGTGCTTCCCACTTTACAATAGCCTCGATCTTGCTGGGGTCTACTTTGATTCCTTCAGCGGACACTACATGGCCTAGGAATGCGACTTCACTTAGCCAAAACTCGCACTTTGAGAATTTGGCATATAGCTTCTCTTTCCTTAAACGCTGTAGGGCTGCGTTTAGGTTCTTGATATGGGTTTCCTTGTCCTTGGAATATACCAATATGTCATCAATAAATACTATTACCGACGTATCCAACATATCGTGGAAAACTCGGTTCATAAGTTCCATGAACGCTGCCGGGCATTAGTTAATCCGAAAGACATCACCAAAAATTCATAATGTCCATATCCGGGTCCCGAAAGCTGTCTTCAAAATATCCCCTTCTTTAATCTTCAGTTGAAGATAGCTTGATCGAAGATCGATCTTAGAAAATACTCTTGCTCCTTGTAACTGATCGAACAAGTCATCGATCCGTGGTAGTGGATATCGATTCTTGATTGTCACTTTATTCAACTCCCGATAGTCGATACATAATCAAACGCTACCATCCTTCTTCTTTACGAACAACACCGGTGCCCCCATGGAGATATACCGGGCCGAATATAACCCTTGTCCAAGAGCTCTTGTAGTTGCACCTTCGGCCCTTCGGCCCGTAGGAGCCATTCTATAAGGTGCTTTTGATACGGGTGCGGCCCGTGTATCGATCTATTACAAACTCCGTGGCCCGGCCGGGTGGTAATCCGGTAATTCCTCCGGAAATACGTCAGATACTCCCTCACGACATCAATGTCTTCCATTCGTTGTACGTCCTTGGTTAGTTCGACCATGGATACTAGATACCCGACTGCTCCCTTCTCAAGGCACTTCTTAGCCTTTAATGCTGAAAGTATGAGCTTGCGTCTCCGGGGAAGTTTGGTTCCCGAGAAACTGAATTTTGTCCCTTCTTTGTCTTTGAACGTTAGCCTCTTTTCGGCGCATAACATATTTGCAGAATGCCGAGCTAACCAGTCCATTCCCAAGATGACATCAAAGTCTGGCCATCTCAAGTTGTATCAAGGTTGCATCTAAAATCTGCTCCCCAATGAGAACCGGACATGGTCCATAACCTTTTCTAATTCCACTTCTAACCCCATCGGTGACCGTACAAGTAATTTGTAGTCTAATGTTTTGATGGGTAATTTTGTCTTCTTTCCAAATGACACAGATATAAATGAATGAGTAGCCCCGAATCGAAGAGTACTCCGGGTACGCCATTTATAGGTACAATACCCGTGGATTCATCTTTACTTAGTCTACATGCTCATTCAATGTATTTATAACTTTAAAAGTTTCAGCCATACCCGTGACCACATCGGGTGATGCGGCCGCATCCTCGGATGTAACAAAGATATACACGTCCCCGATGGAATTGCTTCTTGGGCTTTGGGCACTCTCTTGCTATATGTCCCGGTTGGTTGGTTGCGCTTAAAACACTTCGGGCCTTCGTAATTTGGCTTTTGCCGAGTTTGAGCTGCTGAATTAGTCTTGGTTACAGCATTAAAATTCTGTGGACGGAAAGGCTTATACGTCCCGTTATTGCCTCCGTTGTAAGAATTCCCGGCTGGCCTTTTGATGCCTTTGTTCCGAGTAAAAATAACTCTTTTCTGGCTCGATTCTATAACTCGAGCAATCTGGACAGCTTCATTATAAATTCTCTTTTCTAAGCCCATAACGTGTTCTCTGATGCTTCCTCTTAGTCCCGTGACAAACCTACGGGTTTTAGTTTCTTCTTCTTGCATACTCAGTGGTGCGAAGAAAAACAGCTCTTCATAACGCTGTTGGTACGCATCCACTGACATCTGTCCCCCGATAAAGACTCAGGAACTCCTTCTCCATCGAATCTCTCAAGCTTCTGTGGAAAATATTTCTCAAAGAAAGCTTTTTATATATTGCCCAAGTCGCAGGGCGTGCTTAGTCAATAGATAGGCCCGGGTCGATTTCCACCAATGATGTGCGCCGCCTTTGAGCATGAAGGTGGCACACAATACTTTCTCCTCTTCTCGTAATAGTCATCATCAAAAAATTTCTTTCCATCTCGTCTATCCAAAGCGCTGGCCATAATGGATCGACGGTTTGCCATTAAATTCCCTCGGGCTTCATCTTTCAAAAACCTCTCGACCGGTCCGAGAGTGATCCATCTGATTTTGATATGCCCCAAACATATGGGGTGGATACCAATAACTAGCCCGTGCCGCTCCGGAACCTGCACCGGAATCTGTGCAGCAGCTTTGTTGAGGTGTCCGATGAGCCGGGTGGTTACCCACCGGTGCCGCACCGGCTTGTCCCGTGTGCATGGGTGCAGCCCGAGTAGTTTGAAACATAATGCCCATGGCAACTTGCATCCGGGCCCCGTGCGTGTTGCATGTGTTGTAGCCGCCGAGCTAGGTTCATAACCACGCTTGCTAGCTCCGTGGTGGAGGTGGCAAATTTGTAGGGTTTACCGGTTCTGGATTTCCCGGTGCATGGTTATTCTCTTGACTAGTCTCCTCCACCGGTGGTGGTGGTGGGGGACTGCATTTCGGCCTCGTCTGGGTTACTCTTCTTCCGTACATATTTTCCTTTCCGAGATGGGTGGTGCCTTGAAAATCATCATCAAAATCAGTGAGAAATCATTTATACTTCATGTAGGCACGCTAACCGATATAAAATTCAAAATCCTCATTTCATTCTGTGAAAAATACTGTCTTTTCTATGTAGGGTCGATGGTGAGGGTCGATGGTATGTCCGACCCTTGGTATCCGACCCTGGGAATGACCTGTTCTTCCCGAGAGCTGAGGGTCGATGCGAGGGTCGATGGGTATCCGACCCCGGCCCCGACCCCGATTTTCGCCCCGATTCCCGAGAGCCGAGGGTCGATGGGAGGGTCGATCCGAGGGTCGATGGTGCCGAATAATTGTCCGACCCTCGGACCAAAAAATCAGATTTTTAAGATCCGATTCTCGGGGTCATTTCTCACTATTCCTCCTCCGCTTCGACTCGCCTCTACTCTCCGAGCTGCTACAAGTGCCACTCTACTATTTTTGGTCGGTTTAACTCCGGGTTTCGACGTCCACGCCATCCCTACAGGTATGTCTTCCCCGTTTTTACCTGTTTTTAGGTTTTCTTTTCTAGGTTTTTTTTTTTGCCCGTTTAACTCATATTTTTCAAATTAAACTTTTTCCAACCGTAAAAATTCGATTTTTATTGGGGGCTTTTGTTATTGGTGTCTCGAGGAACGAAAGCCCTCAAAAATTTTTGAGTTTCATCGGTTGGTTATCGAGAAACTTAAAATTTTCTCTTTTTTCCCTAATTTGTCGAAAATTTTGATTTTTCTTGAATTTCTTCAAATTGGACATCGTACCAAAGTACCCAGGTGCGTGATCCGCTTCGCCTCCGTCGAACGAAGCCGAGGCACGGAAGATGCCGACTATGCCCGTAAGAAGGCCGAAGGGGGTCGCATGGTGAACTTGGCCGAGCTAGCCTTGTTCAATGTAGAGGGAGCGCTTGGTGATATGGGGTGGCTCCTGTCATCACATACGACGCGCGCACATGTCCGGACTTGGTACGCCGCCTTTATTGTAATCTCCGTGGGTGGGGAATTACAACGACGTTGAGCACGGTCGGGGCTGCGCATCACCGCTACGCCAAGGGGGTGCACATCTCCTTTGATTATCGGCAGCTGGCCGATCTGTTGGGCATTCCCTATGATGGCCCCATGGTGTACTCGTGCGCGCCGAGAGCCACGGCTTGTTGAGATGGAGATGAGGGCGGAGATCGACAACCGCTTGCTCCGCCCCGATCGATGGCGTATGAGAGCTTGTTACTTGGGGCCCAGCTCCACGGGTCTTCCGCAAGATTATCCAAAGATAATCTGATCCCGCAGAGGGGGCACTATGAGAGGGTCTCTCACCGACACGCTTCTTGATCTACAAGATATGCACTCGACAACCGGCCCCGCCTACCTTACATCATCATGCGGACGATGATTAGTGCTACATTGTCCGGCCATAGGGGAAATCTACCCTATGGACGCATGATTACAAGTGCTACCGACCTTGCCCGGGGGTGGATCTGGTAGATGAGAGAAGATCCAGAGAAGACCTTCTCGTCGCCTAGATTGGGAGGCTATCCGCAAGATGGGGCTGCGAGATGCCGAGGTTAGCGATGAGGAGAGGAACGCGATGGTGCGCCCTCACACTCGGGTCGAGATGGCCGATGCCGAGGCTGCGCCGCCGCCGCTGCGAGCTCGTGGGATCCGGCCGACGATGACGATCGTATGTATATGGACGCCGACTCGATACCACCGCCATCACCCACACATGCGGCCGGAGTTGGTACATCTTCTCGCGGCGGCTCCCGCACCCGAGGCTGGTCCTTCCCATTCGGCCGATCCTTCACTTCCACCTTCACCCATGATGGAGATGCCGCAGAGATCGTGGATGCTCAGCGCAGATCTGATCCGAGGATGGAGGAGTTGCTAGATGCTCGGCGTATGAGGGTGGATGAGCTGTTATCGGTCCAACTGGGCGACCGATAGGAGGGTAGCCGACCTAGCAGCCTAGTCTCCGGACGACCCGCACCCGGTGGCCCGGTTGACTAGAGTCTATGCCGAGGACTATGACCGAGATCGCGAGGCACCGCCTCCTCCTTCACCTCCAGCTTCTTGATTGTACCATATTTTTCTTGTACTACGCAGTAACCGTCCGGGTTGTGGACTGTACTCGCTTTCATTATATATATATGTTTTGTTTTGTTTCGCCTCTCATTGTTATGTAAACTTGTTTCCCTTTTAATAGATGCATTATTCTCTTTTAGATTTTGTCTCAAACATCACCGGTGCTTACAATGTGTTAATATTACTGTTTTTATTTTTATCCTATCTCGGTTCACAATTGTGTTGAATGTATGCTAGTTCAACGGGACAAGGCCCGAGATGCTCGATACCAAGTTGTCACACCCCAATTTTGGTCTAACCGTAATGATGTGATGAACCGCTAATAAACCAACGGTTCAACCAGGATCTCAATTAGGCTATCCCCGCATTATCTAAACCTACACACATCCATAATCATAATCGGAGTAAATACACAATAGCGGAAGTCTTATAATAACATGAACTGAGAACTAAAATGATATCATTAATTTAATAGCAAATTATTCTGTTTTCAACTGAGACATAAATATTTAAATACCAAATACATGTCTTAATAAATCCAACAAAGAAACCTATAAAATATCTAATCAAATACACACGAGTTGCACTCGCAAGAGGAGTCGTGTGTATCCACTTCAGCTTCAACCTCCATGGCTGCCACGCCCCCGCACGCAGACGCATTCATATAGTCTTCAACGGTATAACCCGCATCATCAACTAAAAAATATTCGACGCCGAGGGGTGAGCACACATCACGGCTCGCTGAGTAGCCAAAACAATGCAACAATACATATGCATGCACATCAATTTATATCTTTGGTCCGGTTTAAAGTTTGCAAGATGCTATAGAAAGGTTGAGGTAGCCAAAGGTCGCGCTTTATTGACTCCGCCTCTACACGCGAGTGTGTGACGCTACCCGAAGATCACGTTTATCGTCAACTCACATGCACCCAACCATGAACATTATATAACAAAGGTTACGTTTATTGCTATACAGTGCCATACCAACACGTAAGCCCCTGTTGGCGAGGGCTACAAACTGGGCTCGCAACTAACCAATCCTAATGCCAAAAATGTATCCAAGGCCTCACCCCAGCATCCCTCAGAATGCCCATAGAGATAGAGCTAAGGCCCCCCGGTAGAGTCAGAGACTACAAGGACCGAGACCACCTCCCCTGATACTCTACGACATAATAGTTCTGCTAAAGTAATGGCGATACGACGATGCCAATGCACAAGACTTGAGTTAGAGATAGAGCTAAAGTGCTGAGACCCGCCAAAGGTTAACGCTTATTGACGCTCTATCACACCTCCCCTGATACTCGCTCGCATCAAGCACATCAACCACACACATACAAGCACATGCCTATTCCTATCATCATCATCATCATCATGTTATAAACGATAAAGTAAATATGCATGAACAAGTAATAGAAATATTGGATGGCATGCTGTATGCACATTACAAACATATTCGCATAGAATCAAGCATGGCATTGGACTCAAGAAATAGAAAACAGTTTATTATTAACCAATTTAGTTTGGAGTTAAGGTTCCTCACCTTAGCTTGCTACAAGATACTTTTCCAAGCTTTAGAATCACCTTTATAATGTTATTATATTGCTAGAAGACCTAACAAAGTCGATAAAATTTAATTAGAACTAATTCCAGATTTAAAAACCATTCTGTTAACTGAGGGTCGATGCTAGGGTCGATGCTAGGGTCGATGGGTCTATCGACCCTCCCCTCATTCTGGACTTCCCGAATACTGAGGGTCGATGGTCAGAAACACCTAGGGTCGGATGGCCTATCGACCCTGGGTGCGACCCTCGGTGCACTCTGGTCCAATTTCCACTTTTTAATCCATTCTTCGTGTTTGGGGTCCTATGGCTTGCTTCTACATTCCATTCAACACTCATTCCATGGTCTGAAACCATGAATCATCCTCCTAGATGGCTTTCATGCATTCTCCTAGGGTTTTCCATGAAAACCTAACCATGGATGGATGGTTTGGGTTTCTCCGAGATCACTCTCTCTCCAATAACTATCCTAAGGTCTGTAGAAACTCATGGAATTAGTATCCATACCTGAGAAGATTAATCTTTCTCTGCAACTCTTCTCCTTTTTGCTAGGTTCTCTTCCTTGCCTCTCTTCTCCCTCTTTTCCTTCTCCTCTCTTCCTCTCAATTCAATTAGGGTTGCGAAAGGAGTGAAAGTGGCTTAGGGACGTCCTTTAAATAGGCTATAAACATCCTAAAATAAGTCCCTTTGAGATTAGGAAGGAATCCAATCGAAAATCTCAAAATTTCCTAGTTCCTATTTTCGGCAGGATCCGAGGGTCGATGGGAGGGTCGATGATCCCGTCGACCCTAGGGTCTTAAGCTGTCCGACCCTCCCTTCAAAACTGAGGGTCTGACTCTTTGTTTTGGGAGGTCCGACCCTGCTTAGCTGGGTATGCGACCCTTCCCCTAATTTAAGTGTTTTTGGGTCGATTTGATACCTGGGATCTCGATCTCCTTCACGCCCTTGGTCCATTTGACTCGACCATGATGGGTGAACCTGGTTCAAGGTGGTAAGACCGGGTTAGATTGACACGGGTCTTACATGATTTTTTTTTTTTAAATTTTAATAAAGTGGTGGGTTGGACCCTGCTGAGGTGGGGTCGACCCTACCTATTTAGGTATGCGACCCTACACTCAATTTTACTATTTTTGGGTCAATTTCATACCTGATTTTGTGATTTCCTTCACGCACTTGGTCCGTGTGGCTCGACCATGATAGGTAGACCTGGTACAAGGTGGTAAGACTGGTTAGTTTGGTACGGGTCTTACAACGACCCCTTGGTATACTGTGCTCCTAGAGAGCCCTTGTTCTTTTCCTTAGAAATGCGGGCTGAGATAGATCGTCAGCTTATCAGAGAGGATCGCTAGGAGATGAAGGCGATCAACCTACGTCCAGAGCCTCGAGTGTACTGTAAGATCATCCAGCACAATCTGATACCCCAGAGTGGACACTATGAGAGGATCTCTCAGTTGACCCAGTATTTACTTTACTTTATCTGCACTAGGCAGCCTGTCTGCCTCTCTTATATAATTATGTGGACGATGATCTATGCTACGCTGCCTGGTCAGATAGGCAACCTGCCCTATGGACGTCTAATCACCACCCTGCTTATCCGCCTGGGTGTTGATTTAGTGGATGAGAGGATTCAGGAGAAGACTTTCTCGTCAGTGCTGGACTGGGAGGCTATCTGTAGGATGGGCATGCGGGATGCTTAGGTCAGTGATGAGGAGGGGAACACTCTGGTGCGTCCTCGTACTCGGGTGGAGGTGGCAGATGCTGAGGCAGCAGCAGCAGCCGCTGGAGCAGGGGTTTATGGGGGTGATGCCGAGGATGAGGATCGTATGTACATGGATGTGGACTCCATACCTCCTCCATCACCTCTGCATTCTACTTGAGCTGGTCCATCACAGACTCCTTCACGCACGGCTGGTCTTTCATGCCCACCATCTGATGATGTGATGGGATTACTTTGTGAGATCAGGGAGGCTCAGCGCGCGACGGATTCGATGGTGGGAGAGCTTCTAAATGCTCAGTGTGCATCTGATCAGTGGATGACTGCGTTGATGACTAGTCTCTAGACGACCCAGACTCAGGTAGCCTGGTTGACTAGAGCCTATGCTGAGGACTATGACCGAGATCACGAGGCACCGCCTCCCCCATCACCTCCAACTTCATGATGTATTTTTCTTTTCTTTTCTTTTTTTTTATTACAGAGTAACTGTCCGGGTTGTGGACTGTACTCTTCTTTGGATATGTATATAAACTTGCTTTGGTTTGGCGTGTATATACGTTTGTCTTTCACTCGAGTGTATATGAACTTGTTTCTCATTTAATAGATGCATTATTCTCTTTCTAAAGTTTGTCTCAAACAACACAGGTGTGTATGGTGTGTTATTATTACAACTTTTAATTTTTATCCTATCTCAGTTCACGAACTTTTGTGTTAGTATACTGGTTTAACAAACAGGGCCTGAGAGCTCTGATACCAAGTTGGCACACCCCAATTCTGTACTATTCAGAACAGTGTGATGAATCGCTAATAAGCCAACAGTTCAACCAGGATCTCAAATAGGCTGTGTCCGTTTGGTTTAAACCATACACTTCCACAACCTTAATCAGAGTAAATACACAATAGCGGAAGTCTTAATATTAAATGAACTGAGAATCTAAATGTGATAATCATAAATAAAATATCCAATTATCTGGTATTGATTGAGACATAAGTAAATAAAATAAAATATCAAATTATATTTCCTCAATAATCCAAATAAAAATCTAATCAAAAATGCATGAATTGCACTCGCATGATGAGTCATGCGTCTTCACTATATCTTCAGCATCCATCGCAGCAACATGCCCGTATGCGGGAGCACTCATATAATCTTCCACAGTCGTACCTGCATCATCAACTAAAAATATTCGAATTCAAAAAGGGTGAGCACACATCACGGCTCAGTGAGCAAACAAAACAATGCAACAAACATATGCATGCATTCAATTCATATATGTGGTATGGTATATAAGTTTGCAACGTGCTATAGAAATGTTTGGAGGCCACCGCACCCCTATACACGAGTGTGTGGAACCACTCAACGGATCAAACACCATTGCCACCCCCACATGCACCCACCATGGAATAGAGATAGAGCTAAAGTGCTTAGGACCGCACTGCATCACACTTCCTCTGATTATCTACCCATACCAACACGTAAGCCCCTATTGGTGAGGGCTTGCAAACTGGGCTCGCAACTAAGCAATCCTAATGTCAAACAGTGTATCGAAGGCCTCACCTCAGCATCCCTCAATACGTCCATAGAGATAGAGCTAAGGCCCTCCGGCAGAGTCAGAGACTACACGGTCCGAGACCACCTCGCCTGATGCCCTACGACGTAATAGTTTTGCTAAGGTAATGGCGATATGATGATGTTAGTGGACAAGACTTGAGTAGAGATAGGGCTAAAGTGCTTAGAACCGCACCGCATCACACTTCCCCCGATGCCCCACTCGCATCAAGTACACAAACAACACACAAACATTCACATGCCTATTCCTAGCATCATCATCATCATCATGTTGTAAATAAATGGAATTAAATATGCATGAACAATAATAACAGGAATAGTAGATGACATGTGATATGCACATTACAATCATACAATCATAGAATCATACATGGAATTGGACTCAATAGAGAAAATTGGTTTATTATTAGCCAATTAGTTTAGGTCTTGTTCCCTCACCTTTGCTTGAGTGTAGATCCTCTTTCAAGCTTTAAGAATCACTTCTATATCACTAGGAAAACCTAACAAGTCGATAGAATTTAATTAGAATTAATTCCAAAAGTTTTAAGCTTGCTGTAAAGCTAGGGTCGCAGGATGGGTCACAGGTATCTGAGACCCCAGGGTATAGGGTCGATCATAGGGTTGGTTACACATCGACCCTAGGTGTGACCAAAGCTTCCCTGGACATCCCGAGAGTTTGGGGTCGATCCTGTGGTCTGATAGGGTCGGTTACCAGTCGACCCTAAGTGCGACCATATGTAGTTTGAGTCGACTTTTCATCCTACAGTCCACTCTTTCATGTTTGGATCCTTTGGCTTACTTTCATGGTCCATTCTATGATTGTTCTATGGCTCAAAACTCCAAGTTACTTCCTTTACTTTGTTTACAATGATTCCCTCCATGTATTCCATTGGAATTTTCCCATGGATGGATGATTTGGGTTTCTCTTAGATCCTACCCTCTTTATAAACTATTCTAGGGTCTTACACAATTCATAGAGACTGTTTTCATACCTTAGATTTGCTGAATTCATAGATTCCTTTGAAACTCTTCTCCTTAGCCTTCTTCTCTAAATTTCCTTCTCTTCCTTCTCTTCTCTTTCTCTCACTTTCAATTAGGGTTTCAAAAGGAGTGAAAGAGCCTAAGGGGCGTCCTATTTATAGAGGAAAACCTCCCAAAATCCGTCCCAACGATTTTAGGAAAGGTTCCCTTTGAATTAGAAAAGTTTCCTAATTTCCTGTTTCTGTCAGTTTGCCTAGGGTCGATGCTAGGGTCGTAGAATCCGTCGACCCTAGGGTCTCAAGTCATCCGACCCTAGGACTCAAAAGTCATGGGTTGGACCTTGCTGAGGTAGGGTCGACCCTACCTGTTTAGGCATGCGACTCTACCCTCTATTTTACTATTTTTGGGTTAATTTCGTGATTTCCTTCACGCACTTGATCCATGTGGCTCGACCATGATAGGTGGACCTGGTACAAGGTGGTAAGACCGGTTAGTTCGGTACAGGTCTTACAAGTTAACCATTAAGAATCGATATCATTTGCCTAGGATCGATGATCTGTTCGATCAGTTGCAGGGTGAAAAGGTTTTCTCAAAGATTGATCTTAGATCAGGGTATCACCAATTGAAGATCAAGGCCGCAGATATTCCGAAGACTGCTTTCAGGACAAGGTATGGACATTATAAGTTCCATGTAATATCATTCGGGTTGACTAATGCTCCAGCGTCGTTCATAGAACTGATGAACCGAGTGTTTCATGACATGTTGGACACTTCGGTCATCATATTCATTGATGACATATTGGTCTACTGGCAAGACAGGGAGACTCATGCAACACATTTGAGAGCAGCCCTACAATGGCTAAGAAGAGAGAAGCTTTACGTCAAGTACAAGAAATGTGAATTTTGGCTAAAGGAAGTGGCCTTCTTGGGTCACGTAGTATCTACAAACGGTATCAAGGTAAATCCAAGCATGATCGTAGCTACAGTAGGATGGGATGCACCGAAATCAGTTGTGGAGATTCGTAGTTTCCTTGGATTGGCTGGTTACTATAGAAGATTCGTTGAAGACTACTCAAGGATCACCGTTCCACTTACCAGACTAACCAAGAAAGAGGAAAAGTTCATATGGACGGATGAGTGTGAGAAGTGCTTTCAGACTTTGAAGTCAAGACTAGTCTCTGCACCTATCTTGACCATCCCAGCACCAGGCTTTCCGTTCACCTTATATACGGATGCCTCAGGGTTGGGTCTTGGATGTGTGTTGATGCAAGGAGAACAAGTGATTGCCTACGCATCAAGACTGTTGAAAGAGCATGAGAAGAACTATCCTATGCATGATCTAGAGTTAGCAGCGATCATTCACGGGATCAAGACTTGGAGGCACTACCTCTACGATGAAAAGTTTCAAATTAAATCGGATCACAAGATCTTAACTTACCTTTTCACTCAGAAGGACCTGAATATGAGACAGAGGAGATGGCTGGAACTATTAAAAGATTATGATTGTGACATCCAGAACCATCCGGGTAAGGCAAATGTTGTGGCTGATGCTTTAAGCCGAAAGTGGGCATTAAAACCTGAGGCAGGACCTCGTACAAATGCTGCATTGTGTGCTGCAGCCTCAAGCTCAATAGAAAATGATGAAGAGTATATATTAGAAATTTTAGGAGATTTAGTGGAACAGAGCTTAATTCATAAGTTCACATTGATTTTCGCAGCTTTGAAGATCTCATCGGATCTAATAGATGAGGTCAAAGTAGCAATCCTACAGGATCCACACCTCAAGACTGTGCAAGAAGATCAGGGTAAAAGCAATCCTAACTTTACCTTGGATTCAGATAAGGTACTCAAGTATCGTGGACGATTATGTATACCTGATAGTGAGAACTCAAATATCAGAGATCGAGTTATGACTGAAGCTCATTACACCCCATATTTGGCACATCCAAGAAGCACCAAGATGTACATGATTTAAGAAGAATATATTGGTGGAGGGGTATGAAAGCAGATGTAGCTCGGTTCGTATTCCAATGTCTAAATTGCCAGCAAGTTAAAGCTGAAAGGCAAAGATCCATAGGTTTGCTACAACCACTATCGGAGCCAGCTTGGAAGTGGGATTGTATCACAATGGATTTCGTCACTGGCCTACCCTTGACACCAAGGTCAGTGGATGTAGTATGGGTTATAGTTGATCGACTTACCAAGACAGCTCGATTCATTGCGGTCATACCTCAGTATACCATGGACAAGCTAGCCAAGCTATATGTGGATAATATAGTCAGACTTCATGGCATCCCAAAAAGTATAGTATCTGACAGAGATCCCTGTTTTACATCAAAGTTCTGGGAAGGATTACAGAAAGCAATGAGAACCAAGTTGAAGTTTAGCACAGCTTTTCATCCTCAGACAGATGGGCAGTCAGAAAGAACAATTCAAGTCTTAGAAGATATGATCCAAGTCTGTGCCCTAGATTTCAAAGGAACTTGGGACGAGAAGCTATTGCTCATCGAGTTTGCTTATAACAACAGTTACCAAGCTACGATCCAAATGGCTCCATATGAGGCACTCTATGGGAAGAAATGTCGTACACCTCTGTTATGGAATGAGGTGGGAGAGAGAAGGATTGTAGGACCGGAGTTCGTCGAAGAAACTTGTCGAGTGATTGATCAAATTAAAGAAAGAGTGAAGACAGCTAAAGTTCGATAAAAGCACTATGCTGATAACTGATGTCCAGATCTGGAATTTGTAGTGGGTGATAAAGTATTCTTGAAGATATCACCTATGCGAGGTCTGAAACGGTTTGGTAAGAAGGGGAAGCTATGCCCCAGGTATATGGGACCATACGAGATTTTGACCAGACGTGGCAATGTGGCATATCAACTAGCTCTACCACCATCTATGTCAAGCGTTCATGATGTGTTCCATGTGTCTTTATTAAAGAAGTACGTCAGGGATCCATCGCACATCTTGACAGCAGACCCATCAGACTTGACAGAGGACTTGACGTTTGAAGTTGTACCTGTGATGCTCACAAGCCGAAAAGTACAACATCTCTGAAGCAAGGATATCCACTATGTGAAAGTGCATTGGAAAAGCCAAGATGTGGAAGAAATTACTTGTAAGGAAGAGAACGCAATGAGAAATGAATACCCTAACCTTTTCGACGACCAAGGTACGTTCAAATTTCGAGGCCAAAATTTATTTCAAGGGTGGGGGAGTTGTGAAACCTACATGCAAATTTCGGGGACGAAATTTCTTTTAAGGGTGGGGGAGTTGTAAGACCTGCACTCCATGAACCCGATCTAAACCTTGAATTCATGTCGTAACAGGTCTTCCAATCATCACCAGGCCAGATGGGACGAGCAGATGACAAACAGGTACGAAACAGACCGAAATAAGTATGAAGTAATTCATACCAGTCAATGGTACCGGTCGACCGGTATAGCCTGCGCAACATACCACTAAGATCCGAAAACGGATCTCTACGAGTCCCACTTTCTAAATTTTAAATCGAAGGACTTTTGTAATGCTAGGAGGCTTCCTAAACCTAAACCTAGCCTATATAAACCCCTCTAAACCTCCTAAAACCTCTTCCATGATCCTCACAAACCCTAGAAAGGAGAAAGAGGCTGAAGAAGGAGAAGAAGCTAGAAAGGAGAGGGAAGAGCCGCCATTGCCGTTCAACAAAGAACAAGTTACCACAAGTCAACGGTAAGTGCTCAAACCTTCCTCTACCATAAGTAATCTAGAATGGTTAGTTGTAGTTGGATCAATACCATGCAAAGCGAGGTATTGATTTAAACCCTATTTTGCCATCAAACCCTAATCTAGTCGGTAAACCCTAGATTCAAGTTCTAGGTTGAGACCATCGAAACTAGGACTTGAATGGAGTTGGAAACAACTCGAACTCAATGCTCAGTTCTAGGTTGAGACCATCGAAACTAGAAGAAACCCTAGGATCATTAGGGGACGATCGACGGAAGTCGAGAAATCGGACGTATGGTCTTCCGGAGACATACTGGTCGCACCAAATGCGACCGGTACTTTCCAAGGACTGGTCTGTGGGGACCGGTTGACCATACCGGTCGTAGGTTTCCCCACAGTGCTGCGACCGGTACCTGTGACCGGTTAGCTCTGAGAGATGTATTTTGTCATTGTTGGTTTTCCGACAAATGTAAACCTATTCTAACTAAACCCTAATATCGTGTAGGACCTTGTGATAGCACGTTTGGACCTTGCGACACGGAGCAAGCTATCAAACAAGCGTTAGGTAAGGGAATAGGACCCAAACCCAAATAATTTAATAAATAGTAAACCGTTGTTAATAATATGATTCTATGGAGTGATGTTTGTGTATTCTCGCATGTCATCCTTTACTTTCAGTTATTATTATTGTTTATGCATACTCGCTATGCTAGGTTGTGACTGTTAGGCATGTAATTGTTTTCGTTGGTGTATGGAATGGGAAGGACTGGAGGTCTGGGATCATTCCTCACACTAGCACCTTTCGTATCGTTCTATCTTAGCATGCTTGGTGCGGGTAGGGTATCAGGGGGAAGAAGTGGCACTGTGGTCTCTGGTCTGGCCACTAGACTCTAGCTCTATCTCTATGCCGTAGGGAGCTACGCTGGGACAGGGCCTGCTGTGATGACATATAAGATTGGTTAGTTGCAAGCCCAGTTTACAAGCCCTCGCCAATAGGGGCTTACGTGTTGGTATGGGTAGAGTATCAGGGGAGGTGTTGGCGGTGTTTGATCCGGATGCCTTAGCTCTATCTCTATTCTATGATAGGGTGCATGTGGGATGACTGTGGTGTTTGATACATTGGGCGGCTTCACACACTCGTGTATAGAGGTGCGGTGGCTGCCAATCCTTTCTATAGCACATTACAAACTTAAAACCAGACCATAATATGAATGTTACTCATGCATATGTTTGTTGCATTGTTTGATTGTCTTACTGAGCTAAGTTGTGAGCTCACCTTTGTATATATACATGATTTTAGATGTTAATGCAGGTTATACGGTGGAGGATTACATGGACGCTCCAGTGTATGGAGGCGTGGCTGCCCTGGGCGTGCAAGCAGGAGAGGACGAGCATGACGCTTCATGCGAGTGCCTTTTCTGGGTGTACCTTTAAGATTTGATTTTAGTTTATTCTATTTATTTTCGGTTGAAAATACAGTGATGTAAAGATATTTATTTAAATTTTGGAAATTTAAATAATTGAATATTTTATTTAAATTTATCAATATGTTACTCAGTTCATTCCATTTAAGACTTCCGCTGTATTTATTATATTCTGATTGTAGTTATGTGCAATGGTTTGTATGAGTGGACACGGTCTTATTGAGATCTTGGTGTGAACTGTTGGTTCAGTAATGGTTCACTCACACTTCTGGTTCGGCTGGAATTGGGGTGTGACAGTTGGGACGTCTATGGACAAAAGCCCTCAATTTAATTGAGGTTCCACTGTATGGTTTACTCAAAATCAAAATTTTTGAATTTTTGACCTAGGTTTTGGTAAAAAATCGATTTTTCTTGTAAATGTTGAAATTCTTGCTTGGTTGATGATTTTTTGGTCTCTGTTTGTTGCTAAATGATTATGTAAGTCCTTCTACCCAGATTTTGGGGTAAGTTTGAGGCCTTTTCTTGAAATACCGTCGTTATGCTGCCGATATTTCAAAAATTCACAACTAATTCTCATTGTGTTATTTTGTTTTGTCGTTAAACAATGTCTCGATGTCGTGGTGTTGGTAAGCACGCATATGCTCTAGGCATGAATCTCCTGCATCCTCCTGTTCTGCAATTTGACGAGTGGTGGTTTTGCTCGACAGCGGCACAAGTTCGTTTCCCATGGTTTCAGGAGAAAAACATAGAGTCCAGACGCTGCGTGAACCTAGAACAACTCCAGCAGTTCGATGTCAAAGCGGCCTTCGGTGAACTTGGATGGTTGCCAGTGATCACCTATACAGTGATTACCCGACCCAATCTGGTAAAGCACTTCTACGCCAACCTGGAGGTCGAGGGGGATCTGAATGACTTCAATCACTGTAGCGACATCCGCCTCACCAACTTTGTCAAAGGTGTTCCCATTTCATTTAATACACACCAGCTTGCTGACCTTTTGGGGATTCCCAACAATGGTGACCTGGTTTACTGCGCTCCCATGGTAAAAGGTTACCTTACTGATGATCTGTGCCAAGAGGTTACGGAGTACATTCTTATCCCAGGGGAACCCATGAAAGTAGCAAATCTACGACCTCTTCCTCGAATCTATTTCCGCATTATTCAGAATGACATTGTTCCTCAAAGAGGTCACTATAGCGAGGTATCTCAGCTTACACAGTACCTCACTTATTGCGTCTGCACTAGAGAGCGGGTCTGTCTACCCTATATTACATCAGGACTATGCTCCAGGCTACCATGCCCTACCAGATAAGCAACCTTCCTTATGATCGGCTTATCGTAAGCTTCTGCAGCGCCTTTGAGTAGCCATGAGGGATGAGATTGCTGTCGAAGATACCATGACATCAGACATTGACTGGGATGCCATTGTCCGGATGAAGATGGACAACCTGTCGATCAGTGATGAGGAGTTAGAAGCTCTCCCACGTCCGCTTAGGAGGGCAGCAGCAGCGGCAGTAGCAGTAGCAACAACCAATGTAGCATATGCAGAGGAAGTAGGGGGTGGTGATGATGAACATATGGAGGATATTCCTACACCAGAACCCCAGCCCATACTTGCAGCAGGACCATCTCAACCTCCTCCTGATACCGTGATGGGTATGTTTACGGAGATTTAGGATGCCCAACGTGTGATGAACCATGACCTAGGGCGCCTCTCTCATAGCCTTAGAGTCACACAGGAGCAGGTATACTGGCTCAAGGTCGCATATGAGCGTGACTATGACATTGCTGACCCTATTCCTCCGATGCCCCAACCCCATGATGAATTACCCTATTTTCTCTCTCCCTCACAGGACAATGAATTTTATAACAGGGTAACTGTCCGGTTTGTGGACTATTCCCTGTAGCACAATTGACTTTTCACTCTTGGAATGCTTTATGCTTTACTCACTGATACGATTTTTCTTCTTACTTGTTATGGAAGTTTATGATCATTCTTGCTTGTTATTATGGTTTTCTAACTAGAGCATGTTTGTTTATTAGGTTCTCACTTTTAATATAGTACATTATACTCTTTAGTATTTAGTCTCAGGCATCAAACAAATGCTTAAGGTGTATTTTTATTAAATCTTTTAATTTTTCCTATCTCAGTTTATCGACTCTGTTAGGTGCAAATGTGGTCTGTTGGACAGAGCCTAAGAGCTCTGATACCAAGTTGTCACACCCCAATTCTGGCTGAACAGAAGTGTGAGTGAACATCCACTAAACCAACGGTTCTATCACACCCCAATTCCGCACACTTCAGAATGGTGTGATGAACTGCTAGCAAACCAACGGTTCAACCAGGATCTCGTACAGACGGTATCCGACTGATCTAAACCTCATATATCCACATTCATAATCAGAGTAAATACACAATAGCGGAAGTCTTATAGTAAAATGAACTAAAAATCTACTGTGATATTAATATTAAAATAGCAAATTATTCTGTATCAACTAAGACATAAATAGTATCAAATACATGTCCTTAATAAATCCAAATAAAGAAAACTAAAAATCTAATCCAATACACATGAGTTGCACTCGCAAGAGGAGTCATGTGTATCCACTTCATCTTCAAGTTCCATCGCCGCCACGTGCCCATACATTGGAGCATTGACATAATCTTCGACGGTAGTACCGGCATCATCAACTAAAAATATTCGACGTCGAGGGGTGAGCACACATCATGGCTCAGTGAGCAAATAAAACAATGCAACAATACATATGCATGCAGTCAATTAATATATTTGGTTTGGTTTAAAGTTTGCAATCCGCAATAGAAAGGTTGGGTGGTCAAAGGTTAACGTTTATTGACCCCGCCTCTATACACAGGATGTGGTAGTCCGCCCAAAGGTTAACGTTTATTGTCGTCCCCATCCACCCTACCATAACATTGTACAACAAAGATTAACGTTTATTGTTGTACAGTGCCATACCAACACGTAAGCCCCTGCTGGCGAGGGCTTGCAAATTGGGCTCGCAACTAACCAATCCTAATCCCAAACAGCGTATCCAAGACCTCACCCCAGCATCCCTCAGAACGTCCATAGAGATAGAGCTAAGGCCCCCCCATAGAGTCAGAGACTACAAGGACCGAGACCACCTCCCCTGATACTCTACGACGTAATAGTTCTGCTAAAGTAATGGTGATACGACGATGCTAATGCACAAGACATGAGTTAGAGATAGAGCTAAAGTGCTGAGACCCGCCAAAGGTTAACGTTTATTGATGTTCCCATCACACCTCCCCTGATACTCGCTCGCATCAAGTACATCAACCACACACATACATTCACATGCCTATTCCTATCATCATCATCATCATGTTATAAACAACAAAGTAAATATGTATGAACAAATAATAGAAATATTGGATGACATGTTGTATGCACATTACAAACATATTCGCATAGGATCAAGCATAGCATTGGACTCAAGAAAAGAGAAAATAGTTTATTATTAACCAATTAGTTTAGAGTTCTATTTTTTCACCTTAGCTTGCTAATAGATCCTCTTACAAGCTTTAAGATCACCTTTATATTGTTATTATATTATTAGAAGACCTAACAAAGTCGATAGAATTTAATTAGAATTAATTCTGAATTTAAAAACCATTCTGTTAACTGGGGGTCAGAGGTAGGGTCGCAGTAATGATCGACCCTGGGTGCGACCACCCCTATTCTGGACTTTTCGAACACTGGGGGTCGATGCTCAGGGTCTTGTAGGGTCGATTGGCCATCGACCCCCATGCGAGCCCCTGTGGGTTTTGGTCGATTTTCTTCCTTAAATCCATTCTTCGTGTTTGGGGTCCTATGGCTTGTTCCTATAATCCATTCCACACATGTTCTATGGTATGAACCATAATTCTACCACCTATATGGCCTTCATGATTTTCCCCCATGGTTTTCCATGAAAACCTAACCATAGGTTGATGGTTTGGGTTTCTCCAAGATCATACTCTCTGCATTATCTATCCTAAGGTCTTTAGCAATTCATGGAATTAGTATCCATACCTGAGAAGAATACTCCTTCTCTGCAACTCTTCTCCTTTTGCTTTCTTCTCTTCGTTCCTTCTCTTTTCCTTCTGTTCCTTCTCTTCTCTTTCTCTCAATTCAATTAGGGTTGTAAAAGGAGTAAAAGAGGCTTAGGGACGTTCTATTTATTGAGTAGAAACTTCTAAAATAAGTCCCATTGAGATTTGGAAGGAATCCCATCGAAATTAGGAAACTTTCCTAATTTTCAGATTTACCGAGTATCGGGGGTCGATAGAGGGGGTCGGAGATCCCGTCGACCCCTGGTTCCTGAAGTGTCCAACCCCCCATGTAAAAGTGGGGGTCTGACTTCTGTCTTGGGGGGGTCCGACCCTCCCTTGCTGGTTATGCGACCCTCCCTTTAATTTAAGTGTTTTTGGGTCGGTTTATTACTTGGGATCATTATCTCCTTCACGCACTTGGTCCATTTGGCTCATCCATGATGAGTAGACCTAGTTCAAGGTGGTAAGACCGGGTTAGTTTGATACGGGTCTTACAACTCCCCCCTACTTATAAAAATTTCGTCCCCGAAATTGTTCATACCTTCTGAATCGAATAAGTGAGGGTATTGCTTTCGCATAGCATTCTCTTCCTCCCATGTAATTTCTTCCATGTCTCTACTTCTCCAAGTGCCCTTGACATAATAGATATGTCGGTTGCGAAGCCGTTGAACCTTTCGGCTGGTGATTTCAGTTGGTGTTACTTCAAAAGTCAAATCTTCAGTTAAATAAGGTAGATCTACTGTCAGAACGTGCGTTGGATCTTTGACATACTTCTTCAATAAAGAAATATGAAATACGTCATGCACACTTGACATAGATGGTGGTAATGCTAACTAGTAAGCCACTTTCCCACGCTTAGCTAGAATCTCATATGGCCCGACATATCTTGCACATAGTTTCCCTTTCTGTCCGAACCATTTTAGACCTTGCATCGGTGATACCTTCAAGAATACTTTATCACCCACAACGAACTCAAGATCTCTGCGTCGAGTATCTGCATATTTCTTCTGACGATTCTGGGCTGTTCTCACTCTTTCCTTGATAATGTCGACCACTCGACAAGTCTCTTCAACAAATTTTGGTCCAACGAGACTACGTTCCCCAACTTCATTCCAAAATAAAGGAGTTCGATACTTTCTGCCATACAGTGCTTCATAGGGTGACATCTGTATAGTAGCCTGATAGCTATTGTTATAGGCGAACTCGATCAGTGGTAACTTTTCATCCCATGATCCTGTAAAGTCAATCACACATGCTCGTAGCATATCTTCTAGAATCTGAATTGTACGTTCTAACTGTCCATCTGTCTGTGGATGGAATGCAGTACTAAATTTCAACGTTGTACCCATAGCCTTTTGCAATCCTTCCCAAAACTTGGAAGTAAATCGTGGATCTCTATCGGACACAATGCTCTCTGGTACACCGTGTAATCGAACAATATTATCCACATACAGCTTTGCTAACCTTTCTAGTGTATACTGGGGTCGTATCGGTATAAAGCGAGCTATTTTGGTCAGACGGTCTACAATCACCCAAACTACGTCAACTACTCGAGGAGTCAATGGTAACCTTGTGACGAAGTCCATGGTGATGCAGTCCCATTTCCATGCTGGTTCCGGTAACGGCTGTAACAATCCTGCGGGTCTTTGTCGTTTAGCCTTTACTTTCTGACAATTTAGGCATTGAGACACAAACATAGCTACATTTACTTTCATTCCTCTCCACCAATATAGTTTCTTGAGGTCATGATACATTTTTGTACTTCCAGGATGTATCGAATAGATGGTGGTATGGGCTTCTTTCATCAGTCGGCGTCTAATGTCCACACTTTCTGTTTCAGGTACACATATTCTTCCTTTGTTCTTCAGTACCTTCTCTTTGTCCAAGGTGAACTCAGGGTTAGTCCTACCTTTTTTGATATCTTCTTGTACCGTTCTTAGGTAAGGGTCTGCTTTGATAGCTGTCTTCACTTCATCAATTATATCCAGTATAATCTTCAATGCAGCGAACATATTTGAAAACCGATGAATAAACCCTTGGTTGTCTGATCCACCTGGTGTATCTATCACATACTGCTCATTGTCGTGATTGAATACCATTCCAGTAGTATACATTGCTACAGTTGTGCTAATCTCTCCCTGGGATTTTATCACTGCCTTTCTGCTCAACGCATCCGCTACTACATTAGCTTTCCCCAAATGATACTGGATATCACAATCATAGTCTTTCAGTAGTTCTAGCCATCTTCTTTGTCTCATATTCAACTCCTTTTGATTAAATAAATAAGTAAGACTTTTATGGTCCGATTTAATCTGGAACTTCTTTCCGTATAGGTAATGTCTCCATATCTTGACAGCATGTACTACTGCCGCCAACTCCAAATCATGAGTGGGATAATTCTTCTCATGTGTCTTTAACTGTCTTGAGGCATAAGCAACTACTTGTTCTCCTTGCATAAGCACACATCCTAATCCCAATCCTGACGCATCAGTGTACAAGGTAAATGGCTGTCCGGGAACAGGATTAGTCAAAATCGGAGCAGATATCAATCTTGTCTTCAAGGTTTGGAAGCTCTTCTTGCATTTATCCATCCACACAAACTTTTCACCCTTCTTAGTCAGACTGGTGAGAGGTACGGCAATCTGGGGATAGTCTTCCACAAATCTCCGATAATAACCAGCGAGACCCAGAAAACTTCTAATTTCTGCAATGCTCTTTGGTGCTTCCCACTTTACAAGAGCTTCGATTTTTCTGGGGTCCACTTTGATTCCTTCAGCGGATACTACATGGCCTAGGAAGGCGACTTCACTTAGCCAAAACTCACACTTGGTAAATTTGGCATATAGCTTCTCTTTCCTTAAACGCTGTAGAGTGGCGTTTAGATTCTTAATATGAGTTTCCTTGTCCTTGGAATATACCAATATATCATCAATAAATACAATAACCGACGTATCCAACATATCGTGGAAAACCCGGTTCATAAGTTCCATGAAAGTTGCTGGTGCATTTGTTAATCCAAAAGACATGACCAAGAATTCATAATGTCCATATCTGGTCCTGAAAGCTGTCTTAGGAATATCACCCTCCTTAATCTTCAACTGATGGTAGCCTGACCAAAGATCGTTCTTAGAAAATACTTTTGCTCCTTGCAACTGATCGAACAAGTCATCGATCTGAGGTAGTGGATATCGATTCTTGATTGTCAGTCTATTCAATTCCCGATAGTCGATACATAATCGAACGCTACCGTCCTTCTTCTTTACGAACAATACTGGCGCTCCCCATGGTGATATACTGGGTCGAATATAACCCTTGTCCAGTAGTTCTTGTAGTTGTACTTTCAATTCCTACAATTCAATAGAAGCCATTCGGTAGGGTGCTTTTGATACTGGTGCGGCTCCAGGTATAAAATCTATCACAAACTCTGTGGCTCGGTCGGGTGGTAATCCTGGTAGTTTCTCAGGAAATACGTCGGGGTAATCCCGCACGACATCAATATCTTCCATCCGTGGTGCTTCTTTGGTAAGGTCGACCACTGATACTAGATATCCGACTTCTCCCTTCTCAAGGCACTTCTTCCCCTTTAGTGCTGATAGTATGAGCTTGCGTTTATGGGGAAGTTTAGTTCCCGCAAAACTGAATTCTGCTCCTTCTTTGTCTCTAAATGTTAGCTTCTTTTCGGTGCATAAAAGGTTTAGCGAATGCCGAGCTAACCAGTCCATTCCCAAGATGACGTCAAAGTCTGCCATCCCAAGTTGGATCAAGGTTGCATCTAAAGTTTTCTCGCCAATGAGAACTGGACATGGCCCATAACCTTTCTCTAACTCCACTTCTAACCCCATCGATGACCGTACAAGTATTTTATAGTCCAATGTTTTGATGGGTAAATTCAGCTTCTTTCCAAATGACACAGATATAAAGGAATGAGTAGCTCCTGAATCAAAGAGTACTCTGGCGGGTATGCCATTTATAGGTATGATACCTGTGATTTATTTTACTTAGTCTACATGCTCATACAATGTAATACGACTTAAAAGGTTTCAGTCATACCTGTGACCACATCGGGTGATGCGGCAGCATCCTCGGATGTAACAACATAAACTCGTCCTTGATGTAGCTGCTTCGTTGGCTTAGGACACTCCCTTGCCATATGCCCCGCTTGATTGCAGTTATAATATTTTGAACCTTCAAAATTTGGCTTCGGCTGCTGTTGAATTACTGGGGTAGTCTTGGGTGCAGTTACAAAGCCTTGAGCACGGAAGGGTTTAAATGGCTTGTTATTCCCTCCGTTATAAGCATTTTCGGCTGGCCTTTTCATGCCTCTGTTCTGTGTTAAATAGCTTTCCTTCTGGCTCGATTCAATAACTCGAGAAATTTGCACAGCTTCATTATATACCTTCTTCTCCAAGCCTAGAACATGCTCTCTGATGCTCCCTCTAAGTCCTGTGACTTACGGGTCTTAGTGCCTTCTTCTTGCATGCTGAGTGGTGCAAAGAAAAATAGCTCCTCATAACACTGTTGATATGCATCCACAGACATCTGACCCTGATATAAACTCAGGAACTCCTTCTCCATAGAATCTTTGAAGCTTCGGGGAAAATACTTCTCAAAGAAAGCTTCTTTATAAATAGCCCAAGTCAATAGGGCGTGCTTGGTAATAGATAGGTCCTGGTCGATTTCCACCAATGATGTGCATCGCCTTTTAGCATGAAGGTGGCACATAATACCTTTTCTTCTTCTATAATAGTCATCATAAGAAAATTTCTCTCCATCTCGTCGATCCAATGTGCTGGCCATAAAGGATCAGACGATTTACCGTTAAATTCCTTGGGCTTCATCTTCAAGAATCTCTCAACCAGTCGAGAGTGATCCAACTGATTTTGGGGGTATGCCCCAAACATAGGTTGTGGATACTGGTAATTAACCTGAGCTGCTTTCGGACCTGGTATTGGAGTCTGTGCAGCTGGTGGTTGAGGTGTTTGAGGTGCTGGATGGTTACCCACCGGTGCTGCACTGGTTTGTCCCGTCGGCATTGGTGTAGTATGGGCTGCCTGGAACATAATCCCCATTGTTGCTTGCATTTGATCCTGTGCGTATTGCATTTGTTGCAGCTGTTGCGATAAGTTCATAACCACAGTTGCTAACTCCGGTGGTGGAAGTGGCAAGTTTGTAGGATTTGCCTGAACCGGATTTACTGGTGGTGCAACCTGTGGATTTTCCTGTGTATATATATTTTCCTGACTAGTTTCCTCCACAGGTGGTGGTGGTGGAACTGCGTTTCGGCTTTGCCTGGTTACTCTACGTCCAGTCATATCTTCCTCTGATATTGGTGATGCCTGAAAACTCATTAACAAATGCGAGGCAATTATTTATACTTCATGTAGGCATGCTAACCGATGTTATTTTCAAAATTTCCAGATCATTCTGTGAAAATATTATCTTTTCTATGCAGGGTCGATGGTGGGGGTCGATGGTATGTCCGACCCTCAGTATCCGACCCTGGGAATGTACCTATTCTTCCCGAGAGCCGGGGGTCGATGCGGGGGTCGATGGATGTCCAACCCCCAGGTGTGACCCTTGGTTTCCTGTCAGATTCCAGAGAGCTGGGGGTCGATACGGGGGTCAATGTGGGGTCAATTATCCTGGTCGAATTCTCCGACCCCCGGACCAAAAATCAGATTTTTAAGGTTCGATTCTGGGTTCATTTTCCATTATTCCTTCTCCGTTTGGACTCGTCTCCCACCTCTGAGTTGCTACAGTGTCACTCCGCTATATTGGTCATTTCGGTTCCGTGTTTCGACGTCCACTTCATTCCTACAGGTATGTTTTCTCATTTTTACTTGTTTTTAGGTTTTCATTTCTAGGTTTTTACCCATTTATCTTGTATTTTTCAAATTAAACTTTTTCCAACCGTAAAAATTCGATTTTTATTGGGGGCATTTGTTATTGGTGGCTCGAGGAACGAAAGCCTCAAAAATTTTTGAGTTTCATCGGTTGGTTATCGAGAAACCTAGATTTTTGCTCTTTTTGCCCTAATTTGTCTAAATTTTTTATTTCTCGCAATTTCTTCGAATTAGATCTCATTAGTTAGAATTTCCTACTGTGTGAGTGTTGTAGGATCTGTTAGAACCCACGTAAGTCCTCCTGCCCCCGTGTGTGGGTGACAAGTGAGGTTTTTGGCCAACTTACGTCGTTATAATGTCCCAATTTTTTTGGTTTTTACTCTCTACTAAGCCATTATTGGTTTCTCTTTCTTATTTGCAGATACTATGGCTCATACCAAAGTACCCAGAGTTCGTGATCCTCTTCGTTTCTGTTCCAACGAAGCTGAGGTACAGTATGCCCACTACGCTCGCAAGAAAGTAGAGGGAGGTCGTAAGGTGAACTTGGCTGATTAGCCCTGTTCAATGTGGAGAGAGCGTTTGGTGATATGGGATGGCTCCCTGTCATTACTTACGACGGGTGCACCTGCCCCGACTTGATACGCCAGTTCTATTGTAACCTCCAGGTGGTGGGGGATTACAATGATGTTGAGAGGGGTCACGAGTTACGCATCACGAGTTACGTCAAAGGGGTGAACATCTCGTTTGACTATCGGCAGCTAGCCGACCTACTGGGCATCTCCTATGATGGCCCCATGGTTTTTTTTGCTCCTGGAGAGCCCCAGTTCTTCTCTCTACAGATGAGGGCCAAGATCGATAACCAGCTTCTTCATCCTGATCGTTGGCAGATGAGGGCATGTTATATGTGTCCAGTTCCACGGGTATATTGCAAGATCATTCAGCATAACCTGATCCCGCAGAGTGGTCATTACGAGAGGGTTTCCTAGCTGACCCAGTATCTTCTATACAGTATTTGCACTAGACAGCCCGTCTGCCTTCCGTACATTATCATGCGTACCATGATCACTGCTACGTTGCCCAGTCACACTGGTAACCTTCCTTACGGATGTATGATCACTATCTTGCTTACCCGCCTGGGGGTTGATTTAGTGGATGAGAAGTTTTAGGAGAAGTCCTTCTCATTGCCTCTAGATTGGGAGGCTATTTGCAAGATGGGCATGCAGGATGCTCAGGTCAGTGATGAGGAGAGGAACGCGATGGTGCGCCCTCGCACTCGCGTAGAGATAGCTGACGCTGAGGCAGCTGTCGCCACCGCTGGAGTTCATACGGAGCCTGCTGGTGATGATGACCGTATGTACATGGATGTAGACTCTATACCACCTCCTTCACCTACGCATGCGGCTGGAGCTAGTACTTCATATGCGGCTGGTCCTTCACATGCGGCTGGTCCTTCTCACCCATCTCCTAATATGATGGAGATATTGCATGAGATCAGAGAGGCTCAGCACAGATCTGATCTGAGGATGGGGGAGTTACTAGACGCTCAGCGGGTGAGAGTGGATGAGCTACTAGACGCCCAACGTACATCAGACATGAGGATGGGAGAGCTCATAGAGGCTCAGCGTCGGACTGATCAGCAAGTAGCTGATCTTACAGCTAGTCTTCAGACGTCCCAAACTCAGATAGCCTGGCTAACTAGAGTCTACACTGAGGATTATGACAGAGATCGTGAGGCACCGCCCCCTCCTTCACCTCCAGCTTCATGATTGTACTTATTTTCTTTCTTTGTACTACAAAGTAACTGTCCGGGTTGTGGACTGTACTCTGTTTTAGCTATTTGTACATGTTTGTTTATCTCTCATTGTATTTAAAATTGTTCTTCCTTTAATAGATGCATTATTTTCTTTTCAAATTTGGTCTCAAACATCACTTGTGCTTATAGTGTGTTAATATTACAGTTTTTTTTTACTTTTATCCTATCTCAGTTCACAATTCGTCGTGAATGTATGCCAATTTAGCAGACACGGCCTGAGATGCTCTGATACCAAGTTGTCACACCCCAATTCCACACACTTCAGAATGGTGTGATGAACCGCTAGCAAACCAACGGTTCAACCAGGATCTCGTACAGACGGTATCCAGCTGATCAAAACCTCATATATCCACATTCATAATCAGAGTAAATACACAATAGCAGAAGTCTTATAGTAAAATGAACTGAGAATCTACTGTGATATTAATATTAAAATAACAAATTATTCTGTATCAACTAAGACATAAATAAGTATCAAATACATGTCCTTAATAAATCCAAATAAAGAAAACTAAAAATCTAATCGAATACACATGAGTTGCACTCGTAAGAGGAGTCATGTGTATCCACTTCATCTTCAACTTCCATCGCCGCCACGTGCCTGTACACTAGAGCATTGAAATAATCTTAGACGGTAGTATCTGCATCATCAACTAAAAATATTCGACGTCAAGGGGTGAGCACACATCATGGCTCAGTGAGCAAACAAAACAATGCAACAATACATATGCATGCAGTCAATTCATATCTTTGGTCTGGTTTAAAGTTTGCAATGCGCAATAGAAAGGTTGGGTGGTCAAAGGTTAATGTTTATTGACCCCACCTCTATACACAGGGTGTGGAAGTCCCAAAGGTTAACATTTATTGTCGTCCTCATCCACCCTACTATAACATTGTACAACAAAGGTTAACGTTTATTGCGGTACAGTGCCATACCAACACATAAGCCCCTGCTGGCGAGGGCTTGCAAACTGGGCTCGCAACTAACCAATCCTAATGGCAAACAGTGTATCCAAGGCCTCACCCCAGCTTCCCTCAGAACGTCCATAGAGATAGAGCTAAGGCCCCCCGGTAGAGTCAGAGACTACAAAGACAGAGACCACCTCCCCTGATACTCTACGACGTAATAGTTCTGCTAAAGTAATGGCGATACGACGATGCTAATGCACAAGACTTGAGTTAGAGATAGAGCTAAAGTGCTGAGACCTGCCAAAGGTTAACGTTTATTGACGTTCCCATCACACCTCCCCTGATACTCGCTCGCATCAAGTACACCAACCACACACATTCATTCACATGCCTATTCCTATCATCATCATCATCATGTTATAAACAATAAAGTAAATATGCATGAAAAAATAATAGAAATATTGGATGACATGTTGTATGCACATTACAAACATATTCGCATAGGATCAAGCATAGCATTGGACTCAAGAAAAGAGAAAACAGTTTATTATTGACCAATTAGTTTAGAGTTCTATTTCCTCACCTTAGCTTGCTAATAGATCCTCATACAAGCTTTAAGATCACCTTTATATTGTTATTATATTGCTAGAATACCTAACAAAGTCGATAGAATTTAATTAGAATTAATTCTGAATTTAAAAACCATTCTGTTAACTGGGGGTCGGAGGTAGGGTCGGAGTAATGATCGACCCTGGGTGCGACCACCCCTATTCTGGACTTCCCGAATACTGGGGGTCGATGCTCAGGGTCTGGTAGGGTCGATTGGCCATCGACCCCCCATGCGACCCCCTGTGGGTTTTGGTCGATTTTTTTCCTTAAATCCATTCTTCGTGTTTGGGGTCCTATGGCTTGTTCCTATAATCCATTCTACACATGTTCTATGGTCTAGAACCATGATTCTACCACCTATATGGCTTTCATGATTTTCTCCCATGGTTTTCCATGAAAACCTAACCATAGGTTGATGGTTTGGGTTTCTCCGAGATCATACTCTCTGCATTATCTATCCTAAGGTCTTTAGCAATTCATGGAATTAGTATCCATACCTGAGAAGAATACTCCTTCTCTGCAACTCTTCTCCTTTTGCTTTCTTCTCTTCTTTCCTTCTCTTCTCTTTCTCTCAATTCAATTAGGGTTATAAAAGGAGTAAAAGAGGCTTAGGGACATCCTATTTATAGAGTAGAAACTCCTAAAATAAGTCTCATTGAGATTTGGAAGGAATCCCATCGAAATTAAGAAACTTTCCTAATTTTTAGATTTACCGAGTACCGGGTGTCGATAGGGGGTCGGAGATCCCGTCAACCCCTGGTTCTTGAAGTGTCCGACCCCCCATGTAAAATTGGGGGTCTAACTTCTGTCTTGGGGGGGTCCGACCCTCCCTTGCTGGGTATGCGACCCTCCCTTTAATTTAAGTGTTTTTGGGTCGGTTTAATACCTGGGATCCTGATCTCCTTCACGTACTTGGTCCATTTGGCTCATCCATGATGGGTAGACCTGGTTCAAGGTGGTAAGACCGGGTTAGTTTGATACGGGTCTTACAGGTTCACACCAGGATCTCAATAAGACCGTATCCACTAATATAAACCATAGCATATAACCATAATCAGAATATAAATAAATACAGCGAAAGTCTTAAATTAAATTAACTGAGTTCTACATTGTAAGTATAGCAACCAATTATTCTCCATACTAAAACGTAAATAAAATATCTTTACATAATTTATGAATCCAACAGAAATAAAATAAAATAAAATAAACCATCCCAGAGGTACACACAGAAAGGGTACTCGCATCAAGTGTCATGCTCGTCCTCCTTTACTTATACTTCTAAAGCAGCAACACCTCCATATACTGGAGCGTCCACGTAGTCCTCCACAGTATAACCTGCATCAACATCCAAAAACATGTATATATACAAGGGTGAGCTCACAACTTAACTCAGTAAGAAAATCAGACAATGCAACAAGCAACATGCATGAGTAACATTTACATTTGGTCTGGTTTTTAAGTTTGCAATGTGCTATAGAAATGATTGGTGGCCCCCACACCTCTATATACGAGTGTGTGAATCTGCCCAATGGATCAAATACCATTACCGTCCCACATGCACCCACCATGGAATAGAAATAAAGCTAAAGTTTATGGATTACACACTGCCAACACTTCCCCTGATACCCTACCCATACCAACACGTAAGCCGCTATTGACGAGGGCTTGCAAACTGGGCCCATAACTAACCAATCCTACATGTCATCATAATAGGTCCTATCCCAGCACAGCTCCCTATGGCATAGAGATAGGGCTCGAGTCTGGTGGTCAGGCCGGAGACCACAGTGCCATGTCCTCCCCCTAATACCCTACCCGCTCCAAGCATGCTAAGATAGTAGTGATACGAAAAGGTACTAGTGTGAGGAATGATCCAAGACCCCAGGCCCTTCCCATTCCACACACCAATGAAAACATTCACATGCCTAACACACAATCCTAGCATGCGAGTATGCATGAACAGAATATAATACTGAAAGTAAAGATGACATGTGAATATGCACAAGCAACATTCTATAGCACAAGATAATTATTAGAAACGTTTTACTGTTATTAGTTAATTAGGATTTTGATCCAATTCCCTTACCTGACACCTGATTGCTAGCTTGTTCCACGTCACAGTGTCCAATCTTGCTATCACAGAGTCCTATACGATGTTAGGGTTTAATTAGAATTAGTTTCTTAGAGTGTTTACGTTGGTCAAAAACCAACTGGTATCAAAATATACTTGATACAGTGCATACCGGTAGCATGTACCGGTCATTGCCCTGTAGGGAATGGTGTGACCGGTATGGTCGACTGGTCCCTTCATGACCAGCTCCCGAGAGGTATAGGTCGCAGTACCGGTCGCATATAGTGCAACCTATATAGTCGACCGATATGCCTCCGGAAGACCACCAACTTAGTGTTCATCTTTCGTTGGTCACCCACTATGACTCCTAGGAGTCCTCCTAAGCATTCTAGACCTGAGCAACGAGTTAGGGTTGTTTTGTGTTCCATTCAATTCCTAGTTTCTATGATTCTTCGCCTATAATTCGAATCTAGGGTTTATCGAACAATTGGGGTTTAATGGGAATTTAGGGATTTTGATCAATACCTAGCCTTGCATGGTATTGATCAGTCATGATCAGTCATCCATAATGCTTAACTTAGAGAGATGTTCAAGCACTTACTGTTGGTTCTCTACTATGGTGTTCTTCATCCAACGATGGCTCCTCTTCAACCTTTATCGGCTCCTCCTCCTCTTCCGATCTCCTTCTCCTCTCTAGGGTTTGTAAGAATCAATCAAAGAGGTTTAACGAGGTTTAGAGGTTCTTAAATAGACTAGATTAGGTTTTAGGAAGTTTCCCTACGTTAGGAAAGTCTCTAGGATTGATATTTGGCAAGCGGGACCTCCAGAGATCCATTTTCGGATCTAACTAGTCTGCCTAGATAGACATACCGGTCGACCGGTATGTAGACCAATATGATGAGACCAGTATGAAAATTTATTATACATTTGGTCCATTTTTGTACCTGATTGTCATCCACTCGTCCCGTCTGGTCCGATTATAATTGGAATACCTGTTACGACATGAAATAGAGGTTTAGATCGGGTTCATGGAGTGCGAGTCTTACACTGACCCCCTACCGGATGTGTGTATACATTTAATATCCTCCTTACTCCCCTCTCATGAAGGATCACACTCTTGGGCCACATTTGATAATACTCCCAGAGCAGGTTTTTGGTTCCTGGCTCCTTGGGAGCTATTTTGAAGAAAAATACCATTTGATAAATCTAGTTCTATCTCAAGCTCCCAGGGAATGAATCAAACTAATTTTGCCTCTGGGAGCTGATAATTGAGAGCTAAAAAAAGTAGTTCTGGTTGCTTTAGAGCTACTTTTGAGGAAGCTACTACCACCTCCCACAGCCACCGCCATTGCCACCACCACCACCACCATCACCACCGCCCACGGTAAGCCACTACCACCACCACCATCTCCACCACCACCACTGTCACACCCCAATTTTGGACTAACCAGAATAGTGTGATGAATAGTAAATAAATCAATGGTTCAACCAGGATCTCCATTAGGTAGTACCCACCATATCAACCACACATACATTCCACAGTTTTAATCAGAGATAATAAACAAATAAGCGAAAGTCTTTATAATTAATGAACTGAGTATCTAATAGTGCTAAATAAATATTTAATCCAGTTATCTCCAAGTAACTTAAGACATAAAATAAAATAATCAATTACATGTCCGTTAACCAAAATATAACTAGACTAATAAAAAATGCATTGATTGCACTTGCACGAAGGATCATGCGTCTCTTCCATTAGTTCTTTTTCCATCCCTGCTACGTGTCCAAACATCGACGCATTTACATAATCTTCAATAGTAGGACCTGCATCATCAACTAAAAATATTCGACGTCGAAAGGGTGAGCACACATCACGGCTCAGTGAGCAAATAAAACAATGCAACAAACATATGCATGCATTCAATTCATATATTTGGTCTGAATTTTAAGTTTGCAATATGCTATAGAAAGGATTGGCAGCCACCATACCTCTATACACGAGTGTGTGAATCCGTCCAATGGATCAAACACAATTGCCATCCCACATGCAACCACTATAGAATAGAGATAGAGTTAAAGTGTCTAGATCAAATACCGCCAACTCTTCCCCTGATGCCCTACCCATACCAACACGTAAGGCTCTATTTGCGAGGGCTTGCAAACTAGACTCGCAACTAAACAATCCTAAATATCATCCAGTGTATCCAAGGCCTCACCCTAGCATCCCTCAATATGTCCATAGAGATATAGCTAAGGGCCCCCGACAGAGTCAGAGACCACACGATCTGAGACCACCTCCCCTGATTGTCACATCCCAATTCTGGTCTAACCAGAATGGTGTGATGAACCACCAATAAATCAACGGTTCACCCAGGATCTCGCATAGGTCATACCCACCATATCAAACCACACACACATTCCACATTAATAATCAAAGGTAATAAACAAATAAGTAGAAGTCTTACAGATAATGAACTAAGAGTCCAACAGTGATAAATAAGTATTTAATAAAATTATCTCTAAACCACAAGACATAAAAATAAATAATCAATTACATATCCGATGTTCAAATTATAACTAAACCTAAGCAAAAACACATTAGTTGCACTCGCATGATGAATCATGCGCATCTTTTTCAGCTTCTACATCCATTGCAGCAACGTGTCCATACGTTGGTGCATTCATATATTCTTCAACGGTAGAACCTGCATCATCAACTAAAAATATTCGATGTCGAAAGGGAGTGCACACATCACGGCTCAGTGAGCAAACAAAACAATACAACAAACATATGCATGCAATCAATTCATATCTTTGGCTGGTCTATAAGTTTGCAATGTGCTATAGAAAGGTTTGGTGGCCGCCACACCTTTATACACGAGTGTGTGAATCCACCCAATGTGTTAAACACCATTACCGTCCCACATGCATCCACCATGGAATAGAGATAGAGCTAAAGTGTCCGGATCAAACACCGCCAACACTTCCCTTGATGCCCTACCCATACCAACACATAAGCCCTTATTGGCGAGGGCTTGCAAACTGGGCTCGCAACTAACCAATCCTAATGCCAAACAATGTATCCAAGGCCTCACCCCAGCATCCCTCAATACGTCCATAGAGATAGAGCTAAGGCCCCCCGTCAGAGTCAGAGACCACACGGTCCTAGACCACCTCCCCTGATGCCCTATGACGTAATAGTTCTGCTAAGGTAATGGTGATACGATGATGTTAGTGGGTAAGACTTGAGTAGAGATAGATCTAGTGTCTAGTGACGAGGTCGAAGACCACCATGTCACGTCATCCCCCTGATGCTCTACCCACATCCAACACATCAGCCATACACATACATTCACATGCCTATTCATCGCATCATCATCATCATCATGTTATAAATAAACAGAATTAAATATGTATGAACAGTAATAGCAGGAATATTAGATGACATGTGAGATGCACATTACAAGCATACAAGCATAGAATCAATCATGGCATTGGACTCAATAAAATAACAGTTTGTTATTATCCAATTAGTTTAGGTTTTGTTCCCTCATCTGTTAGCAATTCTCGATGTCCTTCCAAGCTTTGAAATTCTCTTTAAATTGATTTAACAACCTAAAAGTTATACGAATTTAAGTTAAGGTTCATATGTGACATGTTATAGTAGTCAAAAATCAAAACAGAGCACTGATAGGTGTCTGATTGGTCCTATGGTCTCATGCTGTACTGCCTACGGTCAATACCCTATGGTCGCATATGCTGCGATCGTAGCTGTGACCATATGATTTCTGAAATCTTTCCGAATGCCTATGGTAGATCTTCTGGTCATACTGGTCATGCTATGGTCGACCGTAGCTGCAACCTTGAGATTTTTGGTCACAGTCTATATGAAATTCGAGTTCTTCTTGAGTTAATTCTTCTGTTCTTCAATGGGGTTTATTCTAAGGTCATCCTATGGCCATCATTAGTAGTTTCTTATCAACGCTAATCATCAAATTCACTCCTCATGGTTCTCCTTGGGATTTTCACAAGGAAATCACATAGATCATAATAGGTTGATATTGTCTATCTTCCATAGAAGTCTTATACTTAGAGTTTACATCTTCAAAGATTTGTTCATACCTTTGCCTGTGTTAGAGATCCAATCTCTTCTCTGTAAATTCTTCTCCTTAGCTTTTTCTTCTTTTCCTTCTCTTTCTTCTCTTTTTCTAGGGTTCACTAATGATCTAAAAGAGTTAAAAAGGATTGAGGGATGTCATTTATATAGAGGAAAACTCTCTATATAGAGTCATCTATCAATTAGGAAAGCAATCCCTTAGTTTAAGAAAGTTTGCAAAACTCAGAGTCTGATCTGGGTTCTCACAGTCGATCATACAGTAGCATAAACTGTCGACCATAGGGTCAAAATCATCGACCGTAGGGTTCTGGATTTGATATTTTTGGTTCCCTTCCTTATGGTCGACCATACCTACCCAGGCATGCAACCTTAGGTATGTTTTTAGTGTTTTTAACTCGATTCTCATACCTGATTTGTGATCTATCTATACACACTCAGTCCATTTGGTCCAAAAATGATGGGAAGACCTGGTATGACATGGTTATACCAAGTTAGTGGAGTGCGGGTCTTACAACTCCCCCCCTCTTATATAAATTTCGTCCTCGAAATTTACACATACCTTCCGGGTCGAATAGGTGAGGATATTGTTTACGCATAGCGTTCTCTTCTTTCCATGTAACTTCTTCTACATTTTGGCTTCTCCAAGTAACCTTAACATAGTAAATGCCGCGGTTGCGAAGATGTTGCACCTTTCGGCTAGTGATCTCAGAAGGTACTACTTCGAACATCAAATCTTTAGTTAAATCCAGTGGATCTGTTGTTAACACGTGTGTTGGATCTCTGACGTACTTCTTCAGTAATGAGATATGAAATACATCATGCGCACTTGACATGGATGGTGGTAGTGCTAACTGATATGCTACTTTTCCATGTTTATCTAGAACTTCATAAGGTCCAATATATCTGGGACACAATTTTTCCTTCTATCCAAACCTTTTCAAACTATGCATAGGAGATATTTTCAGAAATACTTTATCACCTATGGTGAATTCGAGATCTTTGCGTTGATTATCTATATATTGCTTCTGACGGTTCTGAGCTATTCAGACTCTTTCCTTGATAATGTCGACTACTCGACAAATCACTTCAAAAACTCTGGTCCAACAATACTCCGTTCTCCAACTTCATTCCAAAACAAAGGAGTTCAACATTTCCTACCATACAGTGCTTCATAGGGTGGCATCTGTATGTCGGTTGATAGCTGTTGTTATAAGCGAACTCAATCAATGGTAATTTCTCATCCCATGATCCTTTGAAATCAATGATACAAACTCAAAGCATGTCTTCTAAAATCTAAATAGTACGCTCCGACTGTCCTTCTGTCTGAGGATGGAATGCAGTACAAAACTTTAATGTTGTACCCATAGCCTTCTGTAATGTAAGACCCACACTCTGAAAACCCGGTCTAACCTTGGTTTTGTGTCGTGATAGGTCTTCCGATCATCACCGAGCCAGACGGGGCAAGCGGATAACAAACAGGTACAAAATCGGACCGAAGTCGACCAAATTATACCTGATTTTAGGTATACCGGTTGATGGTACCGGTTGATGGTACCGGTCGACCGGTATGTCCTGCACAGCTATGTGCGGGAATTTGGAAATTGGTCTCTGCAGGTCCCGCTTTTCTGATTTCGAATCCTAGAAGTTTCCTAATCCTAGTAGGGTTACTAAACCCTATTTTCAGCCTATAAATACACCCTTAAGCCTCCTCAAATCCTTTCCATTGTCTCTCGCAAACCCTAGAGAAGAGAAAGAGGTGGAAAAGGAGAAGGAGCTAGGAGGAAGAAGAAGGAGCCGCCATTACCGTTTGATGAAGCTCTCGTTACACCTGTCAACGGTAAGTGTTTGAATCCCTCTTCTTACCCTATGTTAGTTGTGTGGGTGGATCAATACCATGCAAAGTAGGTATTGATCTAAAACCCTAAATTGGCCAATAAACCCTAAGTTGCCGTCAAACCCTAGATTTTGAGTTTCGAGATGCTATTCATCGAAACGAGACTTGAAAGAGTTGGGGATAACTCTAACTCAAAGCCTAGACTTAGAATGGATAGGAGAAACCCTGAAAATCCATGGAGGATGATCGACGGCAGTCGAAGAAACCATGTATGGTCTTTCGGAGACATACCGGTCGACTATACTGGTTGCACATAGTGCGACCGGTATGTTGCCACCGGTATCCCTCGGGAGGCTGGTCTGTGGGGATCGGCTGACCATACCGGTCGCCAGTATTTCCCACAGAGCTGCGACCGGTACATGCCACCGGTCAGCTCTGTGAGGGTAGTTTGTGATCTCTGTTGGTTTCCGACCAACATGAAACCCTAAACAATATATTCTAATGAAACCCTAATAATATTGTAGGACTTTGTGACTTATCGTTTGGATCTTGCGACGTGGAGCAAGTTATCGAACGAGCGTCAGGTAAGGGAATCTGACCTAAACCTAATAATTAATGGACGGTAAATAGTTGTTAATCATTGAATATCTATGATGTGATGTTTGTGCATATTCACATGCCATCCTTTACTCTCAGTTATTATTATTGTTCATGCATTCATAGGATGTGATTGTTTTCGTTGGTGTGTGGAGTGGGGCATGGGCCTGGGATCGCTCTTCACACTAGCACCTTTTTGTAGTATTCTATCTTAACATGCTTGGTACGGGTGGGGTATCAGGGGAAGGTCGTGGTACGGTGGTCTCCGATATTGATGTTGTCCCGGCCATTGTTATGTGGTACTGAGGATTCCGAGTCGACGCTGGCTTATCCACGATGCTTTAGCTCTATCTCTATGCCGTAGGGAGTTATGTTGGGATAGGGTCTACCTGCGTATTGTTTCTATCCTAGTGGGTTAGTTGCGGATAGGGTATCAGGGGGAGGTGAGGTATTGAGGTCTCCGGCCCGGCCTGCACGCTCTAGCTCTATCTCTATGGCGTAGACGGCTGTGCTGGGATAGAGCATACATTGTTGACATATAGGATTGGTTAGTTGCGAGCCCAGTTTACGAGCCCTGGCCAGTAGGGGCTTAGGTACTGGTATGGATAGAGTACCAGGGGAGGTGCGGGTATACCTTAGCTCTATCTCTATTCCATGATGGGTGCATGTGGGTTGGTGGTAGTGTGGTCTACTGTGCGATGCCACACACTCGTGTATAGAGGTGCGGGGGCCACCAAACCTTTCTATAGCACATTGCAAACTTAAAACCAGACCACAGCATAAAATGATTGTTACTCATGCATAATATTGTGAAACTGTCTGATTATCTTACTGAGCTGTGTTGTGTGCTCACCCCTTTGTATATACATTGTTTTTAGATGTTGATGCTGGATACACTGTGGACGATTATGTGAACGCTCTGGCGTACGGTGGTGTAGCTGCTCTGGATGTACAAGCAGGGGAGGACGAGCATGATGCTTCATGCGAGTGCCCTTTCTGCGTGTACCTTTGATGGGATTTTATTTAGTTGTTTCAGTTATTTTTGTTTGATATTAAGAGAAGTAAAAGATTATTATTTTATGTGTTTGAATTTGAATAATGGGATATTTATTTAAATTATCAATAGATACTCAGTTCATTCTATTTAAAAGTCTTCCGCTGTACTATTATATTCTGATTGTGGTTATGTGTAATGGTTTGTATGGGTGGACACGGCCTATTCGAGATCCTGGTGTGAACCGTTGGTTCAATGGTGGTTCACTCACACCGTTCTGGTTGGATCAGAATTCGGGTGTGACAACTTGGTATCAGAGCCCTCGGGCTCTGTCTACAGACTATATTACACTTAACTTGTCACACCCCA
>CM053270.1:41562872-41586872 GCA_028583415.1 Protea cynaroides | reverse complement strand
GACCAGGAGTTGAATGAGTTTTGAAACCTAAATCGAACTCCACTCTCTACTGGAATTTCCTTTTTCAGGAGTGAAGACCGTAGGAAGGAGACAACAGCCCCCTCCCCACATGTAACCTCTTAACCTTTATTCCTTATTTAATTGTTGTCTCACTGTTTTTATCCAGAATTACCCTTCACTTAAAGTTTCACTCCCAACTTATTCCTAAGGTTGTTTGTTTCCTTAATAGTCATTACATAGTTCTAGTTAATTATGAAATTGCCACTATTTGTCCATATAAAGCTTATACTATATTGGGTGGGCCGATAGTGGATCCAAAAGGATTTTTCTAACCCGAGTCCCCCATCAATTGGTATCAGAGCAAATATCCTACAATCATGGTGAGTAACAATGAGCTTTGTCATGTGTTAACACCCACAGAGAGGAAACTAATGCGGCCATTGCGAGTTTATCAAAACGGATTGATTTGATGGATTCTACTCTTGCATCCTTCTGGGATGCAATGACAACTATGCAGACTTTCATTGACATGTTGGTATGGGTCGAGAAAGGTAAGAGTCACATGCCTGGAGATTCCTCCAACTCCGTCCCACATGTCCCACCTCCCAATGCATCCTCATCACTACCACCACTACCATGATATGGAGTTGGCTGACATGGAGAAATTTTTTGTGTTGACAAAGGAGCACGACTGGACATGCTTGATTTTTACAGAGGCCAAAATCCAAAGGAGTACCTTGACTGGCTCCATAGTTTGGAGATATTTTTCAAATGGTACGGGTTGTCTGAGGCTAGAAAACTTATGTTTGCAGAAGATAAATTGAAGGGCATGGCACAAGTTTGGTGGATTAAATATCAGAGGAAAAATCAGATTCACGTCATTGATGAGATAAATACTTGGGCTGAGATGCATATGGCACTAAACTAGTGATTCCTACCTCCTGACTATAAGTAACAGACGCCCTTTAAGTTTGCACAATTGAGGCAAGAAAATATAACCGTTGAAGAATATGTGGCCTGATTCTGCAACTAAGCCACTCAGTCTGATTTTGACAGGGATGGAGATGTCTTGGTAGTACAGTTCTACAATTAATTGATTGCATACGATGGAGGGCGCGATACAAGTTGCCTATCAGGTAGAGAAAAATTTAAAGTGGCCATACAATCGGAGTAGCTTTCCAAAGATATTCTCTAAAGGTAACAGTTCTGTCAGACAAACTCCACCACCAGAGAAGCAAGCCCCAAGAAAGTGGGACTAGTGTAGCATCTTCACGGTTCATACTCTCTGCCTCGGCATGGTTCTGATAAACCTCCTCCAAAACTGAGAGCTAAGATCCAATGTTACACATGTAAGGGTTTCAGTCACTTTTCCTCCCATTGCCCTAATCTCTTAGTCATCTTTACCAATAAGAAAGAACTCAAGGTCACCCCTTCAGTAGAGCAACGTAAGAATGAGATAATCTACCTGATGACCAAACAAACTAGTGATGACAATGAGCCTTAGCCTTTCTACGTCCTTCGTCCTCTCTTGCCTAAACATTATATATCTGAAGAGGACAATTGGCATCGCAACAATATTTTCCAGACGAAGGTAAGATGCAACGACTCTTTATGTACAATGATCATTGACAGTGGCTTTTGCACCAATGTGGTTTCTGAAGATGCTCTTCACAAATTGAGCTCAAAGACAAAGCTACCACCAACCTTTTGGTAAATGAGAGGTGTTTGCTTACCTATTCTATCAACAGATTGATCGATATAGTTCAGAGTGATGTGCTACCTTGAACATCTATTACATCCTCCTTGGCCACCTTTGGCTATTTAATAAGAAGGTTCAACATGATGGATACAAGAACACTTCCTCAAGCACGGTGGGCTCAAGATGCAACTTACTCTGACAAAGGACGTTAATTCGGACCATGAAACTTAAGAAGATTTTTGAATCACTTTTCCCTATTACATTCCATCTGATGATCTTCTTGGCCCTTTTACAGACTCGACAAAGTCGAGTTTTTTGAGAAGCGGAGAGTTGATGTAGTAGCTTGCTTGTGGATGGACCAACATGAGCCACTTTGGCTACCCATGAACCAAGACCAGTCTAAACCCAAGCCAACCTTTTGGTCTAGACATGGTTGGTAAAGATTTAATTTAGTTGAGTTTAATTTAGGGAGATTTTATTTTAAGTCCTTAATAAGTTGCCTTCTTTATTTTATTGTCTTAGTAGGATACCTATAGGTTTGGTAAGTTATTAGAGTGTCTAAGTAAGGATTTCATTTTTAGTCATTTTATTTAAGTTTCATATTTCTTTTCCTTTAAATACATGTAACTGAACCCATTGAAAAGAAGATTTGAATGAATGGAATTGATAGAAGTTGAGTTCACATGCTATTGCATAGGCCTGCTGTTTGAGAGTAATCCTCTTCCCCTCCGAGAATTCCTTCCCTTCCTCTTCCCTTCTCCTCATCCCTTTTCTCTCTTACTTCTTTTTTTATCAACCTTTGTTACCGCCCATCAGTCCCATCTAGCTTGACTAACAGAACCTGTGAGTTACCTTTTCTCTCTCCTGCAGCCAGAATCTGTTTCAGACTTCTAAATCTTTTCCATTAACTCTTTATTGTAGAAACTATAAGTTAGATTTTGTAGGTCAAGGAGTTACGATCTTCTTATTGGGATTTCAGGCTGATTTGTAAGGAATTGAGTGAGTTTTGAAACCTAAATCAAACTCCACTCTCCGTTGGAATTTTCTATTTCAGTCGTGAAGGCTATAGGAACGAGACAACAGCCCCCTCCCCACATGTAAACTCTTGGCCTTTATTCCTTATTTAATTCTTGTCTCATTGTTCTTTCCCAGAATTACCCTCACTTAATGTTTCACTCCCAACTTAATCTTAAGGGTCTGTTTGTTTCCTCAAGAGTCATTACATAGTTCTAGTTAATTATGAAATTGCCACTATTTGTTCAATTAAAGCATATACTATCTTGAGTGGGCCCATAGTGGATCCAAAAGGGTTTCTCTAACCCGAGTCTCGCATCACAAAAGGATCCACTTGCATGGACTGCATGAAAATTATTAATAATTCTATTAGATCCTAATGAGGGATTTGGTAGTTTGGTGTGAATCTGGTTATTACTTGTTTACAACTAGCTAGTTTTCTAATACCTTACTCTTAAGATGATTAAATATTTTGCTGGAGTTTACTTAAGTCCAATAACACATGCTGTGAAGCAAATAGGCCAGAAGAAATTTCTCTTTCCTTTCCTATCAACTTCTTCAAAATTTTGAATGTATTTTCTACAAGATGATGCCCAAGGTGGGCATAGAAGGGTGTACTGACTACTCAAGAAGAGTTTTCTATAGGTATCAGCGTTAATACCAGGTTTCATCCTATGTTCAGGGTGAAGAAATCTCTGCTCAGTTTACTAGTAATACATTGAAGGTTCACTGGTTCTTACATCTTAAGCCTCTTCAACAATGGATCATTTACTCTGCTAGGTTTACTAGTAATACATTAAAGATTCCCTGATTTTGCCTCTTCAATAGAAGAACATTTATAGTATGATATGACTCTCCATGTCAAGGGGTTGTTCTTTAAGAGGCTCATCATGGATAAAGCTACAAATGCTTGAGTGGATGTTCTAGTTGAACTGGAAATCATACTACCTTATCAAGTCAGGTTAGTTTTGGTGATCAACTGCTAATGCTGAATTGTTGATAAAAAACAGTCAGTTCAACCCATGTGGGGTCAAATCTAATTGACAAACTCATTGAATCAGTTCTAAAAGATTGTTAAAATTTATGTGTGCCATCTTTAGTTTCCCCACACTAACTTTCCAATTGAACTAGACTGAATCAGCCTGTTGCACTTTCAAATTGGACTTCAAGGTTCTTTTGGATAATGATGTATGATGATGTTATGTAAAAAAGAAATGATTTTAGACACTGACATCTAATTCAAAGGAAATAGAATACCTACAGTAAAGATCTGTGAGTTTATGACTTAATACTATGCTTCCAACACTGGCTCAGACCATGGTTTCAAAAATCAGAGTAGAATCGAAGGAATTGGTTGACCAGTTTCCAGATGCCGATTCCTGCTACCTATTTTGGAATCAGCCATGAATGTTTGTTGATCTTTATTTCTGGTGATTTTTTCCTTACTAGTCAGTAAAAGGTCAGAAAATCAAAGGATCTTACCCCTTGTAGAAAAAAAACACAGATTTAAGAAAATCTTATCTACTTCCTGTCGGCCGATTCTTATTCAATTCGAATTGGATTTAATGGAGCCTGACTCTAGGTTTCCAATTCTTGGCTAAGACAGCCTCTCATATTATATGACCTCAGGTATAGGATGACCCCGACAACAACAACAACAACAACAAACATGATTAAAATGGTGAAAAAATTAGGGAGGTGAGAAGCCATTTTGGCAAATAACTGGACAATTCAACTTTAAAATTTATGCTTTCAACAGTATAATCATAATTACTGCTGAGCATCTCATCAGTTACTCATCAAGTGATTCCATCTCTTGAGGACCAGTGAGTGACTTGAATTTGCCTCATTTCAAGGTCTTAAATAGTGGATTATCCAACAATGAAAAGGCAACGCAAGTAATATTTTGATATCAGTAACATGATCTCGCTAATTCTTCCAATTTAGATAGTGGTTGTGTATGTAACTGGTTTACTTCTCAAAACCAAAAACAAAAAAGAGAAGGAAATTTTTTTCATAAGCAAATGATCCTGACTTGGCATTAAAAGCTAAGCAGGGATTAAAACCTTAATAGTAAGTTGTAATTCCAGTTGAAGTCCCACAAGGAAAAAAACACCTTAATTGAAGTTGACCATTTGACCATGATAAGCTCTCAAATTCATAATCGTTGAGTGGCATTTTTAAAATAATTCCATTCTCATAGTGGCTTGAGAAAAATGCAAGGTTTGACAATGAGGTTTCAGTGAGGCTGGATAATCAGCCAGAGAGCCCCTTGCACCATATCAGTCTTAGTTATGTTTAGGATCCAAACAACAGACCAAAGCCTATGATTTATCCCACAAATACTGGGTTGAAATGATTTAACAGTTTTCCATCTTTGTAGGTTCTTATTCCTCACTATACAAAGTGAGTTAAGCATAAGCCTTCATTTTTGTTATATTAAGAGCTGTCTGATTTCAAACACAATTTCCCCTCCACCAATTCACTTGCAAGGAGGATATGTTTAACATGTGACCTCTTTGTCCACCTTGTTCAACCACTAACTCTCATAGCAAAAAAAATGTGGCTATAAAGCCACTGCCAAAATAATCCAGTCATCGAAAACCGGTAAGCTAAAACCAACCTATCCAACAACCAAAGAGAACCCCAAGGTCTAGTGTAGATAAAATGAGGAAAATAAAATATACATCCCAAATGAAGATGTAAATTGGAGAAATCATAACCACAACACCCAAAATTTATGTGGTTCACCCAAATGCGATACATCCATAGAAAATCCGACAATATAACCGCTATTGAATGGAAATATTACAAAGTTTGGGGATACAGAGTTACCTCAAGACAGTCCCCTATCTCTTACCTTCTTGGTAGCCACAAAGTAGTCCTAAAATCTCCAGAATGTATCCAAATTACCTCCAACAAAAGATACTTGTGGGCTGCAACAGACTCTTTCCAAGGTAAGACTAAGAAAATAACAAGAGAAAGGAATAAGAAATCTGCAGAAGAAACTCAACCTTGGTTGGAAGCAAGCCTTCTTGCAAATTCCTGGAAGAAAACTTATGATATTAAATATTATAAGACCTATGATATTAAATATTAAATATTAAAGATATTTTTTTTCTATTCGAGAAACAATGAGCACGACTAAAGTGGCTATACATACAAATTGATTTATGGATCTATATGCTCCGATTGGAACTGAAAGTTCCAAAATAGGCGGCTGGTATACCACCATAATGAAACTGCCTTTTATTTTTTTGTATTCGGATAGGATTTCTATTGGTTTCGTAGGGAGGCTCTTGTAATTTGTTACGTCAACTCCAAAAGGATAAGTTACATTGGAATCGACAAAGTTCCGTGGAGTTCATAATTGCATAAAAGGAGTCAAAGTAGTGGCTGCAGCCCTTCAAGGCACTTCTTCGATGATCCTAGTCCACCCGGCCTGCCAGCCCATGAATTCTTCAGAGCGGGCCAGTAGATAGGCGAGACAAAATGGGCGGGCACTATTAACCAAGCCAAGACTAGTTCTCGCCAATAGGCACTGGTAGCTTGCTTCCAAGCCTTGCCAACTATATGAGTTGTGGCAATGAGGTAGGCCCGAAAGAGCCATAAGCACGAAAACAATGCTCAAGTCAAGGCTCTGGGGAATAAGTTCAGTTTACAAAGCAAGCAACGTTGTGTGAGGACATGGGAAAAAATCTTTTGAAAATTTTAATTGAATTTATCCTCATTTTTAAAATTGAGTTTACATGTTGTGAAACTTGTCTACCCTCATTACACTCAGACTGGGATCTGGAAAGTTCTCACCTTCAGATCCCATCCACTCATACCAGTGGAGGGTAAGAAGACTGGAGTCTCCACCTAGATAAGGTCTAGGACCTATAAGTGATGTCCCTCAATGGAGGGACCCTAATGACTCGCGCAAATGGAATGGCTATCTCGTCTCACCAAAAGCGGGTAAGTGTCAAATTACGAGTTGGGAAGGTATTAGGCACCCAACTCGTCCGGTTGAACCGGTCTCCCTAAATCCTATCCTTTCCTACAGTTTATGAATGCTTGGGGCTATTTAATCTAATTAAATTACAAGGTATAAGAAAAAAAAATCCTAATTTGATCTCTAATTCTTTACTAACTATGCATGGCATAAGCAGAAATTAAACAATTTAAACAAGAAAAATAATTACAAAATGAATCAAAGGATTTAAAGAATGGTTTAATCATACAACAAAAGAAAGAAAAAAAATATATATAACATATGACCGAGGTCTGGGAAAATCCCAGGCTGCATACGTATCCTTGTGCGACAAGAATCAGGCCAAACGTAGTTCGGGCGGGTATGTACGTACCAAGTGTGTGCAAGAGAAGGGACGCTCCCAAAATGTTGGAACGCATCCCAAGCGATGGATGCTCCCATAATCATGGAACACATCCAATGGTGAGAGATGTCCCCACAACAGTGGGACCCATCTCAGTGTTGAGGTACTCCCTATCACAAGGAAGTCCCCTCGGTGAGGTAATCCCATAATACATGGAACTTACCTCAATTTGACCGAGCGTGGAGTGACCAAACTCCCCCACAGCCTACGTATCCCTCGAGACCTCTGTCTCTCCAGAATCAGGTCAAGCGTAGTTCTCATGGATTGACGAGCCATGGACACGCGTGGCAACACTCAGGAAAGGTCAAATGCTTCAGCTCCCCACACACGGGGGTACACTAATATCTCACTCATATCCCACATTCGGGATACCCAGGTGGGCAGTCCGTCAGGCCACCAATCCTATGCATACATCTACCCAATCGCACATTTTTCATTAATATACATTTGATACAACGATTTCCCACACTCTTGGATCCAATCCTAGGGTTGGGTGGGCTTATTCTAAATGAGCCCACAAGGGGTCGAACTCTTTGGAGTCCCCTAGCCAATCACATTGCGGGAAGTTTGTATCCTAGCATACATCTATTACAATGAAGCATTAGAGTGTGAATACATCACATGGGGATAGGAATCCTACATGGGATTGACCATTCATACATTCAAATCAGTTTAAACATTATTACCAAAAAAAAAAAAAAAACTCAGTTTAAACATGTACCAAATTTAAGCAAGGAGTAGGTCATTTTAAATATGTGTGCATATGAGTAGGCTCGGCAATTTAAGTCGACAAATATCGAGCATGAGTTAAGTAGGACAATAAAAAATGGATTAAACATTTAACTATATTTTTTTCTTTTTTCTTTTTTTCTTTTTTGGATAAAGAAACATTTAACTAGGTTAGACCAAGCCAAATCAACATACATTGAACCCATCATTTGAGCAGGAGCATACTTAGAAGCATTCCAATTAAACCGAGACAGAGATCGAACCAAGCAGTTAAACAAAATCAAATGTATTGGCCGAAGTTGGTTTTTTTTTTAAAAATCAAGTCAATCAAAACACTCACCGAGCCATCTATATTGTATTCTGTTTTATTTTAAAAAAAATATAATGTAGCTGTGACTCTAAAGATAGGCATTGCCATTTCAAGAGATAGAGTTAACATGGCCCAGAATCTCTACAAGAGGGTCACTGAATGATAATTGGCACCATTACGAGAATCTGAACATTACTCATAACCCATCCGAGTATTGATGCAAACGATATAGGATCCTTTCATCAAACATGTAACATATGAAGCAAAGTGGATCTCGGTTTTACAAAAGAATTTTGGATCAAAGAATGGCTAATGGTAATAATAAAAATAAAAAAATAAAAAAAAAAAGAGAAAAGAAAGAAAGAAAAAAAATCAAAAAAGCTTCATTATTAGCAAGCTTTCAAATAAGAAACCCAAAGAACAGAAACTAAGTCTCATGGAGAATAACCAGATTAGAACATAATGAAGGGGAAGATTTTGGTTATGAGGGAACTCCCCAAATAATTGAGGCAGAGAAGCTCCTGGACTTAGATCGAAGAACCTACTAAAAAAATATATAAAAAATAAACAAATAAATGAATAAAGAGTTGCAGAAGAACCTGGAGTTGAAAAATAAGACACACCTGAAATATCCGACCACTGTTCAGAGCCCCTACTCCTTTGTAGAGATCAAACTTCGCCGGATGTGGTGCCTCCCTTTCTCTTTACAGCAGCGGCGGTGAAGCTGCTTCTTCTTCCTTCACGGGGGAGGCTAGGCCGGGACCCCTCTCTCATTTTTTCCAAAAAAGCAACCCTCTTCTCTCTTCTTTTTCTTCCTGCTCTCCAGCGTTCCCTTCTCTTCTTTTCAATCCTCTCTCTTCAAGTAGCTGAATGGATCATCTTTTTTAAGGTAGCAGCATGGGTCATGGTATCTCATTGAAGTGGGTTTGATGGAGGTCATGACAGGTGGCTCAAGGTGGCATGGAAGATAGATGGGTAGGTGGTGGTCTTGGGCTCAAGAAGTATGGTGAGAGGCAAGGGAGAAAGGTGGTGGCAGCAATTGGGTTTGGGCTCAAGAAGCGGTGGAGTGTGGAGTACGTGGCTTGGTAGAGGCTTACGGCTGGGAGGATGAGGAGGTGGCAACACTTCCCTCTTTTCCTCCAAAACACACACACACACACTCTCTCTCTCTCTCTCTCTCTCTCTCTCTCTCTCTATATATATATATATATATATATATATATATATATATATATATATATATTTGGATTCTCCCCCTCTCTTGTTCTCTCCATTCCTTATATATTTATAAACATATAATATATTAATATATATATATATATATATATATAAATGAATTAAATGCACATGGGCCCAACATGACTTGGTCTGGACTGGTCTAGGCTGGGTCAAGTAAGACTGGTCGAGGTTGACCGGGTTGAATTGTCTTGGGTTTGGTTGAGTTAGGTTTGACCGGCTTCTCTCTTTCTATTATGGGTCCTTTCAGCTTGCAACTCCACATGGAATATTTCGACGGCCTCTGTCCCAGATTTTCCACGTCCACTTTGAAGAGTACTGAAAATGAAGAATAATGGTTCTTGAATCACTTAATTTGGACGTCGGACGACCGAAATATGAATAACTAATGTTTGGACGATAATGCGGCCGACAAATTTGCATTGGACCCCCTGACGGCCTCCGCCCAGAATCCTTTACGTCTACTTCGAAGAGGACCAACAATGGAGCATACTGGCCCTTGAATCGTCTGATTTGGACGTATGGTCAAGATATGGGGACGTGAAGTTTAAATAATCAAACTTACGATAATTTGCATGCAAACCCTTGGACAATTTATTATTATTTTTAGAAAAATCCCTTATACTTATTCCTGGACTGAAATTACCATATCTTCTTCATTTGATATCAGAATTGAGCGATTTTGGTCTCATTTCAAAAGTATTTTCATGTCCTATGCATCCATGCATATGGCAGCCCATGACCCTGCTGTGGGGCCCCCCAAAATCAGCCTCGAAGTTGCGCTTAATGTCCAAAACCTTGAATTGACCCGCAACCTTTTCGAATATGATCACCAAGGCTCTCGCACAATGGGGCACTTTGGTCAGCTCAAAACATCATAGAGGGCACACGGACATTGATTAAAATGTCGGTTTGAGAGTGTTTCCCTCGCCTCTCCTTTTCTTGCTATCATATACCAGTAAAGTTCTATTTGGCCAGGGATGGCAAAAATGGGGTGCTGACACGTTGTTCTTCCTAGCGAGTAGTTCTTTGATTGCCTTTCTTCCCCACCCATAGCTCTGGGTTCGAGTAGCGGCCCGACAAGTTGATACGAACCATGTGAAACCTATTTTAGTGAGATTGAGTTGGTGTTCAATGTACCATACTATATCGAAAAGAATGTATTTCATTCTTGGTGGGGTTGTCAATCTCATGCCGACTCATTACCTATTATCTCCCTGATCAGCGTAGCCTCATAGGAAAAAAAATCCTTCAAAGCCAGGGTTAATTATTGGACACCAGACAGGCCCGGAACAAAGAGCGAGCGAATGATTGTAGATGATAGGGCGACGAAAGCAAAGCAAGCAAGCAAGGGCGGTGAGTGGGCTTGGTAAAGAAAGAAAACAAACCTAAAGCGCGTTAAAGCAGTAGATCGATCAAAAAAGAAGGCATGCAGCAGCGTGGCAGCTAACACTAGAACTTCATCAAAGCAAGCGAAGCCAAGCAAAGTGGGCCTTGCAAATTGACTTTTAGAGCTCAATCGCCCCATCATTTATTGAATCAATTGCATAGCATAAAAGTGTCACACCCCAATTCTGAACCAACCAGAATGATGTGATGAACCGTCCATAGACCAACGGTTCAACCAAGATCTTGTATAGGCCGTGCCCATTCAATTAAACCAGATACATTCCACAAGCAAAATCAGAGTAAATAAACGATAGCGGAAGTCTTTAATACTAATGAACTGAGTATCTAACAATGATAGCATAATTAAGTATCCAATTATCTTCAATATGCCTCAAAACATAAAATAAAATAAAATAAAATAATCAATTACATGTTCCCATAACTAAACAACTGAGCTAATAAAAAACACATGAGTTGCACTCACATGACGAATCATGCGCATCTTCTTTAGCTTCTACGTCCATCACAGCAACGTGTCCATACGTCGATGCATTCATATATTCTTCAACAGTTAGACTTGCATCAATAACTAAAAATATTCGACGTCGAAAGGTTGAGCACACATCACGGCTCAGTGAATAAACAAAACAATGTAATAAACATATGCATGCATTCAATTCATATCTTTGGTCTAATTTTTAAGTTTGCAATGTACTATAGAAAGGTTTGGTGGCCCCCACACCTCTATACACGAGTATGTGAATCCGCCCAATGGATCAAACACCATTATCGTCCCACATGCACATACCATGGAATAGAGATAGAGCTAAAGTGTCCGGATCAAACACCGCCAACACTTCCCCTGATGCCTTATCCATACCAATACGTAAGCCCCTATTAGTGAGGGCTTGTAAACTGGGCTCGTAACTAACCAATCCTAATGCCAAACAGTGTATCCAAGGCCTCACCCCAGCATCCCTCAATACATCCATTGAGATAGAGCTAAGGCCCCCCAGTAGAGTCAGAGACCACAAGGTCCGAGACCACAAGGTCCGAGAACACCTCCCCTGATGCCTTACGAAATAATAGTTCTACTAAGTAATGGTGATACGACGATGTCAGTGGGCAAGACTTGAGTAGAAATAGAGCTAGAGTCTGGTGACGAGGTCAAAGACCACCATGCCACGTCCTCCCCCTGATGCTCCACTCACATCTGACACACCAACCACACACATACATTCACATGCCTATTCCTAGCATCATCATCATCATCATGTTATAAATAAATAGAATTAAATATGCATGAATAGTAATAGCAAGAATATTGGATGACATGTGAGATGTACATTACAAGCACAAGAATAGAATCAATCATGGCATTAGACTCAATAAAGTAAATGGTTTATTATTATCCAATTAGTTTAGGTCTTGTTCCCTCACATTTGATCGATGGTTGTTCCTCTTCCAAGCTTTGTAAATCATTTTTTAACCACTTGGAAATCTAATAAATTTATGGATTCTAAGTTAGAGTTTATATTTATTAATTACAGTGTTTAAATGTCCCATCTGAAATCAATTAGACCTCCAGAAACTGAGTGGTCACAGGTGTGGCTGCACCTGTGGTCTCAGTTTCTGCGACCACAGGGTGTGTGGTCGATACGTGTGGTCGCATATCATGCGACCACACACATGCGACCACACCCTCCCTGGAAACTTCTCGAGGGCGTGTGGTCGACACATGTGCCTCGTGTGGTCGACCATAGCTGTGACCACACGAGTGTTTGGTCAACTTTCATTCTCAGTCTAACCCCTTCATGATTTGATTCCTTGAACTATCACTAGGGTCCTTCCTATGATTGATCTATGGCCTTAATTTCATAATTTTTACAATTATCAACTCTATCCTACTCTTCATGGATTTCCTTAAGTTTTTGTCTATGGGTCTCATGGTTGAGATCCTACTTTAAATCAATACTTCCTCCATGATCTATTCTAGGCATTCAACTAATGTAGGGGATGTTTTCATACCTTAAACTTGCTGAAGAATTATAGCTCTCTCTGAAATTTCTTCTCTTAGTCTTCCTCTTCAATTCTCCTTCTCTTCCTCCTCCTCTTTTTCTCTCTCTTCAGTTTGAGTTCTAAAAGAATGAAAGAGGTGAAGGGACGCCCTATATATAGAGGGAAACATCCATATAAAGTCCCACTTTGATTAAGAAAGAACCCCCTTTCAGATTAAGAAGGTTTCCTAATTTTGGGGTCAATTATACCATCGTGTGGTCACACGTGGGGTCGTAGGATCCGTCAACCACACGTCTCAGATTCGAGTGGCCTTAACATTCTGAGGTGTGGTCGACCACACCTGTTTAGGTATGCGACCACACGTCTCAATTAGATGATTTATGGTTCGAATTACACACCTGGCCTTGTGGTTTCATCACGCACTTGGTCTGCTTGGTCCGAGCATGATAGGAAGACCTGATACAAGGTGGTATGACCGGGCTAGTATGATACGGGTCTTACATAAAATGTCTTGTAGATGCACAAAAAGTCTTAATTAACTCCGGGCAGAGGGAGGGCTAGGGTGGGCTTGGGCGATCATAGTGAGTGTCAGGTATCCAATGAATTATGGAAGATATGGGATCGTGGATCTCACATGGTAAGGTTGCCCATGTAAGGGCGCGTTAGCGCAATAGTGCTAACCGTGCTAAGCGATGTTTCTTAAGCAATGTCTCTTGGGTCAATGCCAAGTATGAGCTCTAACACAATCTGTGTAAAGGCTCTTCTTCTAATACGTTCAACTCAAAGGTCAGCCCAAGTAAAAGTGTAAGGGCAGCAGCGATCGGTAAGCCCAATGGATAAGGGAAAGTAAGGGCACGGCAATGGCTGCCATGAACATTCAATGATTAAGGGAGTCAAGGCGACTTCCCATTAATCAAAGGCATGGTGGTAGTGAGGTGATCGAAGTGAGTTTAACCAAAATGAGTGGAACGAACCCAATATCATTACCAAGGGTAGGCAGCACGGTAAAGAAGAATGAATAGAATTCCGAGGCGACCAAAGGCAACCAACAGTGAGAGCATAGTGTTCCGTAGTAAGAGAAGTTCAAGCTAGTCAATCAATAAGTATACTTTAATGGGCTTATCCTATGGGAGGTGGGGTTCTTCTTCACTTGAAAGAAGAAGAAGTCTCCCTCCCTAGCTTTGTAGCGAGGCTTCGCTGATTGAGAATATAGCCTCCCTGGCAATTGAGGGGGCAGTTTATAATCCCCGTTAATAGTCCTTCCTCTCTTTAGGACATGCTTATTGGTCTAGAAGTCTTCCTACGGGTTCTTTCCGGTCTTCTAAGCCAGCGGGGTTAGCAAGGTATGCCAGAGCAGTCTGTAGTGAGTGCCCTGCTTTCTTTAGGGGTAGGTAGTGTGGCAAGCTACGTGAGCAGGTCATGATCAATAGGAAGAGGAGCATAAAGATTAGAATTCGAGGTAGAATGAAAATAGAAACTTATTTTCTATTTTCTTCCAGTTGACTGCGAATAAGCCTTGTTTTTCTTTCTCATTCAAAGAAAAACTTTTCTGGGCTCTCAAAGGACCGGGGCTTTCCCGTTTCATCACTGATGGCCTTCATTATTGGGCAAATCGATTCCACAAGCGTAACTGGCAGCCCCTTGGATCAGGCACAATCCGCCAAAGTCAACATATTGGTCTTTCAAGTGCTCTTAGGCGAAGCTTTCATATCAATTCATTTTTGTCTTATGCGTTAAACTATTCCTACGAAAAGGACATACGGTTCTATCTATTCTATATATTTTATATATTAAGAACTTTATGCCAATATTGGGGAAACGGCTTTCATTGCGTGCAGTCCCACCCCGATGGAATCTGTCTTTCAGTAAACCCGGTAGACTTATCAAAAGCGATAACCGAATCCTGTCCAATACGCGGAGTAGAAGAAAAGCGCTAACGCCCCTTCGATCCTTTGAAGATCCGTTCTAGCCAAGTCATCTCCATGGCTACTATGATTGGGGCGGTAGTACTCGCAATGACTTTATGCGAAGCCACCTCTTTTTATTAAACAAAATGAGACAGTCATTTATAACTAGAATCATTATTATTATGAGGGCTAGGGTGGGGAAGGCGAGCTACGTGAGGTGAGTCGGCCTAGGTTTTCAAGGAAGGTAGCCGCAGGAAGGGGGAGGCGCGGCTGGATCGAATCCCTATTACTGATTAAGGACCAAGCTTCGTAGTTGTGTAGGCGGAATCGAGTTGCCAACAGGGCCACTTATTTGTTTGGGCTTGAGAGGACGAGCTCCCTTGCTTCGTCCCTCCTCACTCCGATCGCCTCTCTATTTCTCATTCCCTCTCTATGATGCCTTTAATCTGTTGGATAACATGGTTCCCGTACCGCCTGATATTGAATTTCATTCCCGTAGCTTTATCCTTTTTCTCTGGATCTTTTGTCGGCAATCAGGGCCCGGCAGCAAAGCTGGCGTAGAGGCTTCATTCAGACGTTTCTGAGGTATGTAGGGGTGGAGCTTCAGTCCATTCGTCCTTTGGCAGGCGTCGGTAATCTGTAGCGATGGAGTATCCCATTACCTTTCTTTCGGTTTTCATTCACATCTACTCTCTTCGTGGAGGGTAATAGCGGCACGGCAGGATCATTCCGGCACAGCAACATCTGGTTTGCGGCTCTATTCAAAGACTAAGCGAGGCGACCAGAGGTAGTTTATCTCACTGTTGATCGGCTTTCTTCTATCTGTTCTTCCGAACAGTTGACGTTCAAGGGTGGGCCTATTTCCAATTCTGCCTGAGAGCTTGTTTGTGCGGGCTCATGTCCGTATTTCCGTACTTTCATCTCATTCCCTTCCTCTATATGCCCTTCTCTTTCCTTTCCTTTCGCTTTCTAAGCAGGGGTTGGAAGCTACTCTCGTACATTCGCTTTCCTCTGGCAGCACGATGCCAATTCCGCCTCAGAGCCAGAATGACGTGGTGGTTCCTTACCGCTACAGCAGAGCTGAATTGCGCGGGGACGAAGGCCAGCCGGCCAGAGTCCATGGTATGTTTATCTTTTTTATAGTTGAGGGGGGACAAGGCAGCTTACGGTGAGGAGGGAAATACATACACCCCATTTCGACCTCGACCTGTGTCATATCATAAAAGTCCTTATCGTGCCATATGTACTGAGTTCTCTCGGGAGACATGGTTTAAGCCCCCCAAAAGTGCCTTTCGCTCTAAGGATGACGGCCTGTAGGAGCACGGCTGAATCTTTCTCTTCATGGATGCTCCGCGTGTGGTCCTTGATGCAAAAAGCTTCCCAGGCCTTCTTCGCGCTCCTCTGTTCCACCTTCTTTTCAGACTCCCGGACGTTCTTTCCCGAATCTTTGCTTTCGTTCGACCTTAAAGTCACCAAAAGGATTCCCTTCTGAAAGCCATAGCAGGTACAGGGCTCTGGACTCCCCCTCGCCTGGGAACCGCCTTACTCTTTTTGGGATCATGATCTTTCTTACTCCGCGGAACTCATCTTAGAAGATCAGCACTCATCCTGGCACATTATTCGGACGTTTGGGTCAAATGACTTCTGGATAGACAGATCTTTTTTGAAAGCCTTTCTCGGGGGCTCTGAGAGGTAAGTGAAGCCTGCGAGCCGATCCCCCGCTGGTAGCTTGACTAGGGACTCGCGATGCTACTTTTTTGGGAAGTAGGGCCTTCAGTGGTCTTGTTGGTTCGAATCCATCTCGCGAGCATACGCAATGAAGCAAGTCTACCCCACTTCTATTGCGTATTTTAGATCAGTATCTCTTTTGTTATCTTCAAGTGAGCGTAATTGAGAAGGCGAGGATCCGTGCCTACTAGGAGACGAAGTCGGTATCAGATCCATTACGAAGTTGAAGAGAACAAGTAGGGAGAGACTGTTGCTTACAGGAAAGGGAGGCCTAATTGCTTGCTTCAATTAAGTAATTCAACTGATTTGTGGCCCGGGTTTCCTAAATTTTTCAATGAAATATCTCGATTCCCGTAAGAAAACGGACTTTAGTGATTTTCGGCCCGGGGAGACTAAATTTTCCAATTCCAATCTACCTTTTCCCTAAAAATGATTTTCGGCCCGGGGAGACTAAATTAATCCGACCTCTCACTTAAGAGCGGCAAAGAAGACACCTTTCTATATGCCATTACCAGATGCCATTACCAGACACCTTTCTATATGCCATTAGTTGAAGCTCTCGTCTACAGCAACTCTATCGAAAGAGAAAGACGATCCTGCTGTAAGCTCTTGCCTGCCTCAAGTATGGAATGCTAATGGTTTCGAGACTAGCCCGGTCTGAGTCTATTCTATCGACGGAAAGCGTCTATCGCGGTGCAAATCATGTGAGTACCACCAGAATGAGTTCCCGCTCGTAGGCTGGATTCAAGCCATGATTCCAAATCCGGGGTCTCTGCCAGTGTGGAGTGTTGGGGATAGCTGGGTCTATTCTGAATGTGGTGGTTGGGGTAGATTGAGTCTATCTATAAAGATGATTTTTTAAAGAAGTTCCCCGATTCTTCGAAATGCGATTACGGGCTAAGGATGGGACCAGTCCGCCGGTCGAGAGGCCAATAGGAAGAAAATGGGTATGGCGCCCCATCTTTCAAGGAAGTCTGATCAAGTTCCAAGAAAGGGTCAAGATTCTGCTCAGTCAAGATTCTGAGTTTGCCGGGGTTGGAGCTCCAGGCTCAATGGGATAAGAGGTGACAATAAGATGACGAAAGTCTTTTCGATTCAAGTGCGATTCCTAAAATGTCCCCTCGGAGGATTGGTAATACGGATGTTGGGGGGATTCTCAGCTCTCGATTGGATCTCGTCTTTCTTCGAAGGTCGCCTCATTCTAGGCGGGGCTATTCCCTAACGGGAGTTCCACAAGGCGCTAGGATGAGGGAATCTCACGGACCATGGTTCTCAAATTGAAATGGTTCCCAGTCAGATCCTTCATTCGATAGTTGCCGTCGTAATCACAGCGTCAGAGTGCGGAAGGCCAAGAAATAACTAAGTGGAAGTGTATTTTCGATCCAGACTAAGCTTCTGATCAAAGCAAGTTGCTTGGACAAAGGTTGACGGATGATAGCCTCTTAGTCGGGCCTTTCCCTATTGAAGAAAGAAAAAGAACGGGACTGGGAAGAGCTTGCTAGTCCGCTTGCCTTGCGTTCAGAATAGCGTAACAGAAGATAGTTGTTATCTATCTTTCTTTCCCTAGCCGCCTACCGGGCGAAGTACTCGATCGGGGGCAGGGCGTGAAGGTGGTGGGCGGTGGGCTCTTCCGCCTTAACTTGAAAGAAGGCTACGCTCCTAAGACAAGGCGCCCGATAGGGCGCACTCAGCCTACTAAGTCAAACCCTTAGTTCAACAAGATCAAGAAAGCTCTAAACACCCTCAATCAGGCTTTTCTTTTTAACCTTTCCGTCACAGAGGGAAGAGAGCGCTCCTACACGAAAAAAAGAACTGAAACTAGAAGACGAAGTTGAGCGCGTTGAATGACATCGTATAGTAATCAGTGAACGCATGTCGTCTCCTGGAGATGTGTAAAGGCTTATTGACAATGGTAGCTGCCGCGCATCCACAAGAAGGCACTGAAGAGCTTATAGAAGTGATGAATTTCCTGTAGAACGGTCCTTGTCCCATTGATCATTGCATGTTTGAGTAGCATTTCTGGATAAGTCTAGTTTATTGCCAGTGACTGGCTTGCTTATACGTCTTTAGGCTGTGGCGGAAAATCGCCAGGCATACAGCCGTGCGTGGGAACTACACTTCCAGCAATAAAATAGAGGACGCGCGCCCCCCCCCCCCCCCCCCCCCATCACCCCCCCCCCCGTCCTTCGGGGCCCCTGAGGCCTTGGTTGGGGTGTTTCCCCCCCCTCCCCCTTGGTGTTTTTTTTTGGGGGGTTTGTTTTTTTTTTCCTTTTTAGCTTTTTTGTTTAATGACGGGGACCATAATCTAAACTGGCCCCAAATTATAATTGTCCTTGTCGTCGTGTTTTTTTGGCCCTGGCTCCGGCTCCTTTTTCGGTTCCGCCCCGTTGTGTTCGTGTGAAAAACACGAATTTTCGGGACGGACCCCCCCCCCCCCCGGCGCCCCGCCCCCGGGCCCCTCCCCCCCCCTCTTCGCCCGCCGCTCCCGCCCCCGCCCCTCCCCTCCCTCTTTCTTTCCCGCCCCTTCCTTCCCCCCCCCTCCCCCCCCCTTCCCCCGGTGTTGGTGGGGCCCGCCCCCTCATCCCCTACCAATAACCCTCTAAAAACATACTCTCATTGTCCGTTCCTTTCCCCGGGTCCGCCGGGTTTTCCTTCCCCCTTGGTTACTTCCCCCCCTTCCCTTTTTTGTGCCCCTTTCGTTTTTTTTTGTGTTTGGTTTTTTTTCTTTCCCCCCCCCCCCCCCCCCCCCCCCCCCCCCCTTAATCCCCCTCTTTTTTCACCCCCTTTATTTTTTTTTTTTTTTCCCTTTTTTTTTGGGGGGCTTTTTGTGTGGTTTTTCTCCCCTTTATATGTTTCCCTCCCCCTTTTCCCCCCTTTTATATTTTTCAAAATCCGGGGGGGAGGAGAAAAAAGAGAAAAAAGGGAGAGAAAAACGGAAGGGAAGGATAAATAAAAGATTTTTTTTTACTTTGCAACTAGTAAGGTATGAACCTTGACTTTGAAGCGTTAGAACATCAAGAGTAGGAATTTCTAGTGTAAATTGTAATATCAAATCCAAGGTAAGGATTCAGCTATGGGACTTTCTGAGCAAATCTCAAATAGGCATCATGGAGAATGGATTAGAGCAATTAGTTGGTAAAACTAAGAAATTTGGCCTTAAAATGATTATTAGGAAGGACCCTACTAAGGAGCCAAAAGGAAGAATTTGGATTGAAAGTAAATTCTGGATCAGACAAGCGTATGGATGTAGCTACAGTCAACCATAGGTCGACCATAGGATGACCATACTATCGACCATAGCCATTCGGGAAGATTCAGAAATCGTATGGTCGCAAGGTGTGGTTGCATATAGTACGATCGTAGGGTACCAATCGTACGTATTAAGGTCAACACAGCATAAGACCATAGGACCAATCAGACACCTATCAGTGATCTGTTTCGATATTTGACTACTGCAACATGGTACATATGAATCCTAACTCAAATTCATATAACTTCTAGATTATTAAATTGATTCAAAGAGAGTTGCAAGGTGTAGAAGGGGATCAAGCTTTGCTAACAGGTGAGGGAACAAAACCTAAACTAATTGGATAATAACAAACTATTTTACTTTATTTGTCCAATGCAATGAATGATTCTATGCTTGTATGCTTGTAATGTGCATCTCACATGTCATTCAATATTTTTGTTATTACTATTCATGCATATTTATTCCTGTCTATTTATAACATGATGATGATGATGATGATGCTAGGAATAGGCATGTGATTGTATGTGTGTGGTTAGTATGATGGATGCAAGTGGGACATCAGAGGAAGGGCGTGGCATTGTGGTTCAGCCTGGTCACTAGACTCTAGCTCTATCTCTACTCAAGTCTTTCCCACTAACATCATCGTATTGCCATTACCTTAGCAGAATTATTACGTCGTAGGGCATCAGGGGAGGTGGTCTCGGACCTTATGGTCTTCGACTCTGTCGGGGGGCCTTAACTCTATCTCTATGGACTTATTGAGGGATGCTGGGGTGAGGCCTTCGATACACTGAATGGCATTAGGATCGGTTAGTTGCGAGCCCAGCTTGCAAGCCCTCACTAGCAGGGGCTTACGTGTTGGTATGGGTAGGGCATCAGGGGAAGTGTTGGCCGTGTGTGATCCGAACACTTTAGCTCTATCTCTATTCCATGGCGTGGTAGATGTGGACAACAATGGTGTTTGATCCATTGGGTGGGCTTACACACCTATGTATAGAGGTGCGGTGGCCACCAATCCTTTCTATAGCACATTGCAAACTTAAAAACTAGACCAAAGATATTAAATTGAATGCATTGATGCATATGTTTGTTGCATTGTTTTGTTTTCTCATTGAGCTAAGTTGTGAGCTCACCCTACGGTACCATTTTCTTTTAGTTTCTAATGATGTAGGTAATACCATTGAAGACTACATGAATGTATCAATATATAGATACGTGGTGGCTACAGACGAGAAAGTTGTGGAGGACGAATATGACTCGTCAAAACGAGTATTTCAACTTTGTTTATGCTTGGTGGTTAACTTTCGTATTTGGAATTTGTAATAGGTATTAATTGTATTTTGATTACTTGGAGATAAATTGTTAAATATTTATTTATCATATTAGACATCAGTTCGTTATTAATAAGACTTCCATTATTTACTTTAGTATTTATGATTATTACTGTGGAATGTGTTTTGGTTTAACATGGTTGGCATAGTCTATACGAGATCCTGGTTTGAACCGTTGGTTCTTATGATAGTTCATCACACCATTGGTTAGACCAAAATTGGGGTGTGACAACTTGGTATCAGAGCTCTCAAGCCTTACCCATCAAACCTGAATACTTCCACAAGAGTCATGAACTGAGTTCGGATAACTTAAAAGCTTTAATACAAACACACCATAAGCACCTGCGTTGGTGGAGACAAAATTTAAATAAGACAATAATGTACATATAAAAGGTGGAACCATATGTATATACAGATAAAAGAAAAAGAAAATCTAAACATATCCTGCAACCGGATCAACAAAGGCGAGATCCGCTCACTTCCCCACCGACTCAATCAATCGAGAGCTAGCATTAGAGAAAGCAATAGAGAATCAAAGACTTCGCACTGAGAGCTAGGGGCGGGCTAAGCGGAAATCATCTTTATCTTGAATTTACAGAAAGCAGAAAGGGTGGTCTACGATCAGCGGATATAAATAAATAACATGTGGTACAGTCTACCAGTCAGATAGTTGTCTAAGTATACAAAGGATATAGTACAGTAATAAGAAGGAAGCATCTGTAAAGTAGAAAATTGAATACCGAGTTGGTACTCACAAGATGTGAAACTCGATGTATGACAGAGGAAGAAGGAAAATGGCTAGTAATGTCTAAATCCCTACAAAGGTAAAGGAAAAGATCTCGGGCTGAATCCAACAGAGATAGGAGAACCATGGCCATATACCAAAAACAAGAGTAGCTATAAAAAGAAGATAAAGCTATACTTCTGGGTGATGTAGAGACTCAAAGTGAGATCCATCACATGCTGATCCGTCATCACTGAGCATTAAGAAGAGGTTGTAACCTGACCCCACCACTATTTGGGTCGAAAATGGGTAATGGGAATCCTTTTGAGCAGATGTCAAATAATGATTATCAGACTGGAGAAAATCAAAAGGGGAGAACAACCAGGCTACTCTAGCTAATCTACCTGGACTACCAAGTTCCTTGACCAAGATTATAACGAACTTGGTCCGACATAACGCAAAAGCAACAACAGATGATATCGGTTATGCAAGTTACCATGGGAATCGCTACCCAAGTTGCTAATGCTACACCAACACGTCTAGGTCAGACCATGTACAGTACCTATTGGTAGCAACACTATATCTCCAGCACATATTAGCCATAACACAGTGCCTACCATACAGCATGTCCCAGTAACGTACACCCCAGTATGGAATCCTGGTGCATAACAAGTAGTGTAACAAGGTGGTTACCCATATCAGCTACCGATGTATGGGATAGCCACCCCATGGCAAAATGATCCGACAAGGATTGAGAAATGTTTTCCAAAGATAAAGCTTGGATGTTTTTATCAAGGGATCAAATCTATTGTGGCCATATATCTAAACAAATGTATATAGGATATAGGTGCATCGTTGACTTACCCTTATGATTATAGAGGATGCACATACCTGATTTTAAATTGAAGTGCCTTGACAGGATTCCTTTTCGATTCAATCTGTCAATTGGGGTTATAAGTATTATTTTCTTAGAATTAGTCTTGATTATACCAATCTAAGCCACTCTCATGATTGACAGCAGGAATGGAGATGTGAACTGAATGAACAGTTAACGATTTAATCATTTTGAGCATACACCTTTCTGATTTATACCTAATTTATTGATGTACCCAAAACTTTCTTCAGATTTATTTTTGTAGTGCATTGACCAATGACATTACATACTCGATAGAACCTGTAACCATAAGGTTAAAATTTGTAGAACCTTTATTTCCATGTATTATGACCACCGTGCAACCTAACAACTTTTTAATGCCTGTTGGATTACCATAGATTTACTCCTGATCCTTTAAACCTAAGTTCACTAGATAAAACAAGTATTCGTCATCATACTGAATTCGAAAGAAGGAAACGAATTGTTTTTGGATAAACATTTTGATTCTTACATTCCTTGACCTTCGTGGATAAATATGCTTAGTTAATAAGGGAATTATTGGAGGGAAGATGATTGGATTCAGATAAATCTTTGTAGCCAAGAAACCTTAGATGAAGTAATAAAGAATCTATTTTTAGATTGTCGAATATATAGATTTGAGTCACGGTTTGTAAAAGAGTGCATGAGCAAGAAGTGAGAACTACCAAGAGCAGCTGGTAAATAGTAGATAGCACTCGAACAGAGTTAATAATGGCTATATCGGTATGAATTTTGACTAGACAGAAGATTTCTAAAGGCATATCTAAGAATGGATACAATGATGAAATCGAAAATCATGGCATTGATAGTATTCGGATTAGTACAAGTAATATTGAGTTATGTCTAATGTCGAGTGAGATGATCAAGTAAAGACCAAGACAGTTTGACAGAATTAATGAAATTATAAGCATATACCCTAATGCTTATAGGTAGAGTTGGGATATGAAGTGAGTAACAATCACAAGATACTTTTTGAGGTATATGATAGAGAGATCAGGATAAAGCAACAGTGATAAAAGAGATGTAAGCTAATGAGTATAATATAAGATTATTGGTGTAAGCTAATGAGCTTTTTAGGATATGAGATTCTGGGCGATAGTCTTTGAAAAATCATAAGAGATTAAAGAGCTAGATGTGCTCTTAAGACCTTATACCAGATTTTGCTAGTTCAATCCCTTTCAGACTAAATGTTGTATTAGGTGAGTGTTATGAACAATGTTTGAATCATATGGATGGACAAATGTTGGATGCAACCTAATTCGACTTGAGATGGCAAACTTCGACGTCATCTTAGGGATAGACTAGTTGTCTCATACTCTACAAGCTATTATATGCATAGAAAAGGTTGTCATTCAAGAATAAAGGCTACACATAA
>CM053270.1:41546236-41562372 GCA_028583415.1 Protea cynaroides | reverse complement strand
CATCATCATGCGGACGATGATCAAGTGCCACATTGTCCGGTCATAGGGGTAATCTACCCTATGGACGCATGATTACACAGTGCTACTGACCCGTTTGGGGTGGATCTAGTAGAAGAGAAGATCCAGGAGAAGACCTTCTCGTCGCCTCTAGATTGGGAGGCTATCTGCCAGATGGGGCTCCGAGATGCGGAGGTTAGTGATGAGGAGAGGAACGCGATGGTGTGCCCTCACACTCGGGTTTTCTCTTTAATAGATGCATTATTTTCTTTTTAATTCGGTTTCAGCCATCACTTGTGCTTACAATGTGTTTGTATTAAAGCTTTCAATTTATCCTATCTCAGTTCACCATTGTTTTGAATGTATGCTAGTTCGGCGGGCAAGGCTTGAGAAGCTCGATACCAAGTTGTCACACCCCAATTCCGCACACTTCGGAATGGTGTGATGAACCGCCAAATAACCAACGGTTCAACCAGATCTCTTATAGGCTATCCCCGCGTTATCCAAACTTAACACGCATCCACAATCATAATCGTAGTAATACACAATAGCGGAAAATTTATAAATAATATGAACCGAGAACTAAAATGATACCCATAATATCAAATTATTCTCGTGTTTAACTAAGACATAAATATTCAAATACCAAATACATGTCTTATAAATCCAATAAGAAACCTACAAAAATATCTAATCGAATACACACGAAGTTGCACTCGCAAGAGGAGTCGTGTGTATCGCCTTCAGCTCCAACTTCCATAGCCGCTACGGCCCCATACGCCGACGGTTCATATAATCTTCAACAAAGATATCCCGCATCATCAACTAAAAATATTCGACGTCGAGGGGTGAGCACACAACACGGCTCGTGGAGTAGCCAAAACAATGCAACATTACATATGCATGCAAAAAAATCAATTTATATCTTTGGTCTTGGTTTATAGTTTGCAATGTGCAATAGAAAGGTTGGGTGATCAAAGGTTAACGGTTATTGATACCTCCTCTATACACCGTGGTGTGGAAGCCCGCCCGAAGGTTAACGGTTATCGCCGTCCCCATCCACCCTACCATAACATTATACAACAAAGGTTAACGGTTATTGCTATATAATGCTATACCAACACGTAAGCCCCCCGTTAGCGAGGGCTTGCAAACCGGGCTCGCCCGTAACCAATCCTAATGCCAAACAAGTGTATCCAAGGCCTCACCCCCAAAGATCCCTCGTAACATCCATAGAGATAGAGCTAAGGCCCCCCAGTAGAGTCGAGACTACAAGGACCGAGACCACCTCCCCCGATACTCTACGACATAATAGTTCTCGCTAAGGTAATGGCGATACGACGATGCCAATGCACAAGACTTGAGTTAGAGATAGAGCTAAAGTGCTGAGACCCGCCAAAGGTTAACGTTTATTGACGTTCTCATCACACCTCCCCAGATACTCGCTCACATCAAGCACATCAACCACACACATACAAGCACATGCCTATTCCTATCATCATCATCATCATCATGTTATAAACAATAAAGTAAATATGCATGAACAAGTAATAGAAATATTGGATGGCATGCTGTATGCACATTACAAACATATTCGCATAGAATCAAACATGGCATAAGACTCAATAAATAGAAAATAGTTTATTATTAACCAATTTAGTTTGGGGTTAAGGTTCCTCACCTTAGCTTCCTAATAGATATTTTCCAAGCTTTCGAATCACTGTTATAACTGTATTATATTGCTAGCAAACCTAACAAAGTCGATAGAATTTAATTAGAATTAATTCAGAATTTAAAAACCATTCTGTCAACTGAGGGTTGATTCTAGGGTCGATGCTAGGGTCGATGGGTCTATCGACCCTCCCTCCATTCTGAACTTCCCGAATGCCGAGGGTCGATGGTCGAAACACCTAGGGTCGGATGGTCTATCGACCCTCGGTGCGACCCTCGGTGCACTCTGGTCTAATTTCCATTTTTTAATCCATTCTTCGTGTTTGGGGTCCTATGACTTGCTTCCTACATTCACCCAACACTCATTCCATGGTCTAGAACCATGTATAATTCATCTAAATAGCTTTCGTGCATCCTCTTATGGTTTTCCATGAAAACCTAACCATGGATGGATGGTTTGGGTTTCTCCAAAATCCTACACTCAACCATATCTAACCTAAGGTCTGTAGAAACTCATGGAATTGGTATCCATACCTGAGAAGATTAACTTTTTCCGCAATTTCTTCTCCTTTTGCTAAGCCTTCTTCCTAGCCTCCTTTCTTCCTCTTTTCCTTCTTCTCTCTTTCTCTCAATTCAATTAGGGTTGTGAAAGGAGTAAATGTGGCTTAGGAACGTCCTTTAAATAGACTAGGAATGTCCTATAATAATCCCATTGAGATTTGGAAAGAATCCCAATCGAAAATTAGGAAATTTCCTAATTTCAATTTCGTCAGAAATCGAGGGTCGATGGGAGGGTCGATGATCCCGTCGACCCTAGGGTCTTAAGCTGTCCGACCCTCCCTCAAAAACTGAGGGTCTGACTTTTGCATTGGGAGGTCCGACCCTGCTTCACTGGGTGTGCGACTCTCCCTTAGAATTAAGTGTTTTCGGGTCGATTTCGTACCTGGGATCTCGATCTCCTTCATGCCCTTGGTCCATTCGACTCGACCATGATGGGTAAACCTGGTTCACAATGGTAAGACCGGGTTAGACTAACACGGGTCTTACATAACTGGGTCGATGAACTGAGTTAGGAAGTTTAAAAATCTTAATACAAACACACCCTAAGCATTGTTTGATACCTGAGATGGACTAAGAAAGAGAATAATGTACTATTCTAAATATGAAACTTAATATGTGCACATACACTAGTTAGGAAAAACCATGAAACTTTCATTAAATAGAAAAGTGTATCAAATGTGATAGTGCTACAGGGTACAGTCCACAAACCGGACCGTTACCCTGTTATATAAACAGTCACATGTTAAAGAGAAGAAATAAAGGGAAAATCATGGAGTAGGAGGCCTGGAAGGGATGGGGTCCGCTATGTCATAGTCTCTCTCGTAAGCGACCCTGAGCCAGTGCACCTGATCCTGTGTGACTCGGAGGCTGCGAGTCAACTGTGCTAGGTCACGGCTCATCTCCCACTGAGTGTCCCTGAGCTCCATAAACATACCCATCACTGAGTCCGGAGGAGGCTGAGATGGTCCAGCTGTGGGGACAGATGGTGGTGGTGTAGGTGCAGGCTGTGGGGCAGGCACTGGTGTTTCCCCAGCCACATCGTCATCATCGTCATCACTCACCTCTGCCGCATAGGCCGCATTGGCCGCGGCTGCTGCTGCTGCTGCTACTCTCCCAAGTGGACGAGGGCGAGCCTCCAACTCGTCGTCACTAACCGGCAGATCGACCATCTGCATCCTCTGTATCGCATCCCAGTCGATGTCGGAGGTCATGGTGTCCTCGATGGCTACTTCTCCTCTGAAACTCACGCCCAGACGGCGAAGAAGGAAAGTGACGAGACGGCCGTAGGGAAGGTTGCTGGCCCGATCGGCCACGGCCGCTCGATGCATAGTCCGGATGATGAGGTAAGGAAGTGAGATCCGCTCCCCTGTGCAGACACAATAGGTGACGTACTGGGTGAGCTGGGACAACTCACTGTAGTGGCCACTCTGTGGCACTATATCGTGCTGGATAATGCGACTGTAGACCCAGGGTATAGGTCTCAAGCTAGCTGCCTTCATAGGAGCCCCAGGGTTGAGGATCTGATGCACTATCTCCCGGCGCAAATCATCAGTCAAGTAACCTTTCACCTTGGGGGCGTAGTACACCAAATCTCCATCATTGGGAACCCAAGCAGATCAGCCAACTGGTGGGTGTTGAAGGAAATATGTACACCCCGGACGTAGCTGGTGATGCGTAGATCCCTACACTGGTTCAGATCTTCGACATCCCCTTCGAGTTCCAAATTTGCATAAAAGTGCTTGACCAGGTTAGGGCGTGTGGTGTCTGTGTAGGAAATAACCGGCAACCAACCTAGAGCGCCAAAAGCCGTCTCTACATTGAACCGGTGCAATTGTTCCACGTTGACCCGGTGCCCGGATTCAATACTCTTATTATCAAACCATGAAAACCGAGCTTGAGCTTCCAAGGAGCGAAACCATAGCTCATCTAGCTGAGGAACTGGCGGAGAGGGAACCTGAGAACTAGAACCATGTGAGCGTTTCCCGAGAGTGCGTCTTGGAGCCATTTAGAATCTGTAAAACAAAAGAAAACAAAATAAAAAGTTAGAAATTTTCAAAATTTCGGCAGCATAACGACAGTAATTTGGGAAAAAGCCTCAAACTCACCCAAAAACATGGGGAGGAGGACTTACGTAACCCCCACACTCTTCAACAAACCAATCACAAGCAATCATAATAAGAAATTTCGAGAATTTAAGAAAAATCAAGAAATTTCAAAATTTTTGAAAAACCTAGGTTAAAAAGAGTAAAAATTCGATTTTTATCAAAACCTTTCGGTGGAACCCCAAATTTGTTGAGGGCTTTTGCTCTTGGGGGTCCCTAAACCCTTTCCAAGCCGAAGGAAAAGAATTCCTACGGTTAAAACATCTCGAACAAAGAAAAACCTAAATTTCTACATAAAGACGATATGAGAATTATCTAAAAACTTGAGAGAGAGGGAGGAGACCTACCTGGAGACGATGTTCTAGCTTTGGAATGGGAGAAATCGGCTTCTAAAAGTACCGGCCGGACTGTAGCAACTCAGTTGGGCAGAGAGGAATCGCCACCGGAGAGGAAGAAGAAAGAAAAAGTGAGAAAATTCTCACTTTTTCGTGATTTTAAAGCCATTTTGGGCATACCGGTCGACGGTTATGCCTATACCGGTCGACCGGTATCAACCCAGGTGTGCGACTGCTATGTCTCGGTCAGAAAATTTTTCTGACCGGTCGACTATACCGGTCGCAACACTGTATACAGAGTGTCGACCGGTATCCCCTAGACATGCGACCGGTATGTCTCGGCCATAAATTGAATTCTGACCGGTCGACTATACCAGCCGCATACTGTTCCACAGGGGTGCGACCGGTATGTTGCGACCGGTACGCCCCAAAGAGCTAGAAAATTGAATTAAAAATTTCTAAAATTGTGTAAATTGAAATGTTACTTCTCGACTATTTTTCCCTGCATTATTCAAGATTAACACTACTATTATTGATGTTCTCACGTGTTATGTCTTCTTCTCAGATCCAAATAAATAGTCTGAGATGGCAGGTGGAAACGGTCGAAGGGGTCAAAAGCGTCATCAGGCCAGGATGCGCCTAGAAGAAGAGCAAGCTGATCAAGACCAGGTTAGAGAACCCAGTCCTGAAGTGGAGGAGGAACAGGTCCCAGAAGTACCGACAGAATTACCGGGCCCACCTCACAGGAATTCTGAGACCATTGTTACAAACTTGGTCTACCAGATGCAGGCTCAACAGAAGGAATTTCTGAACGAAGTATTGAAGATGCTCAGGCCAACAGGTTCAGTCCCCGCTGGAAATACGCCCAAGTCAGGAGGAATTAACACTACCCAACCGATGCAGAGTAGCCCAAGGCCGAGGGGCCAAGCACAGAATGTACCACCACCGCATCGGTTTACGTCGCCTTCTGCGTATCCGGGAGCGTATCCGTATCCACCACCATGGTACGGAGCAGACACACAGGGACAGCATGATCTGAGCAGGTCAGTGGACAGATTCTTGAAGTTGAAACCTTCATCGTTCACAGGAAGGACAGGGAAACCATTGTGGCCAACACAGTGGGTTTCTGAAATGGAAAAGAACTTTCGACTGATGACTTGCACTAAGGAGGAGAAGGTTCTGTTTGCCACTCATATGCTGAGAGAAGACGCAAATGCTTGGTGGAATTCTACACGGGCATATTTGGAGAATAAGTATACCCTGGTCGATTGGGAAGTGTTTTAAGTGGCCTTCTTCGATAAATACTTTCCGAAGAGCTTCAGAGATCAAATGGAGAGGGAGTTTCTCAATCTGCAGCAGGCTCAGTCGATCGTAGATGCATATCAGCAGAGGTACGAAGAGCTGTTCTTCTTCGCACCAGCCAGTATGCAGGAGGAGGAGACCAAGACACGTAGGTTCACCATGGGACTACGTGGAAGCATCAGAGAGCATCTTTTGGGTCTGGACAAGAAGACTTACAATGAGGCGGTGCAGGTTGCGAGGGTGATAGAGTCCAGTCAGAGGGACAGCTTCTTTGCTCAGAACAGGGGAGTGAAGAGATCCGCTGGTGAGAGCTTGGGTGGCGATTATACTAGACCATTCCGCCCATACAGGGCACAGACCGCTACAGCACCTGCGAGAAACAACCCGACACCACTTGTGCCACAGTTTACTAGACCCAACCCAAATATTAAATGTTATAACTGTCAGCAGTTGGGACATGTTGCAAGGAACTGCACTCTACCTAAGAAGCAAGCTCCCCAGTAAGGAAGAGTTTATGCGGTCACCACTGAAGAGGCAGCCGCATCACCTGATGTGGTAACTGGTACGACTCTATCCATTACTATTTGGTTTATTCTTTCAGTTGCATGAGCATATAGAACTAAGGGGCAATATATTCCAGGGATTGTAAATGTAGCTGGTTTACCCGCCAGAGTATTATTTGACTCTGGGGCCACGCACTCCTTTGTTTTTGTTTCTTTTGGGAAGCGAATGGAGTTACCAATCAAGCATATGAACCCAAGCTTAATAGTTCGCTCTCCACTAGGAGTCGAAGTGGCTTTGACCAAGTATTATGGACCATGTACTGTAAGTATCGAGGGCCGAAACTTAGAGGCAAGCCTAGTAATACTTGAGATGACAGATTTTGATGTCATTTTAGGGATGGATTGGCTGGGCCATCATTCGGCCGTCCTTTTATGCGGTGAAAGGAAGCTTGTGCTTACCTACAAAGAGGGAAAGGAATACAGTTTCGCTGGGATTAAGCTATCTAGGAAGCGGAAGTTGATCCTCTCCGCCCTAAAAACTAAGAGATGCTTGGAGAAAGGGGGAGTGGGTTATCTCGTATCTGTAGTCGATCTCACGGCAGAGTCACTCAAGATGGAAGATATAGATGTGGTTCGGGAGTTTCCAGATGTGTTTCCAGAGGAGCTTCCAGGTTTACCACCGGACAGGGCTACATAATTTGTGATAGACCTTATGCCAGGTTCGGCGCCGGTGTCTAAAGCACCATACAGGATGGCCCCGACCGAGTTAAAGGAGTTGAAGACCCAACTACAAGAATTGCTGGATAAGGGCTTCATATGACCTAGTATATCGCCTTGGGGAGCACCTGTATTATTCGTCAAGAAGAAAGATAAAAGTGTACGACTATGTATTGACTACCGTGAGCTGAACAAGTTGACGATCAAGAATCGGTATCCTTTGCCTAGGATCGATGATCTATTCGATCAGCTGCATGGTGCAAAGGTTTTCTCGAAGATCGATCTCCGATCGGGGTATCACCAATTGAAGATCAAGGCCGAAGATATTCAAGACCGCTTCAGGATGAGGTATGGGTATTATGAGTTTCTAGTTATGTCTTTCGGGTTGACCAATGCTCCAGCGTCGTTTATGGAACTGATGAACCGAGTGTTCCATGATATGTTGGACACTTCGGTCATCGTATTCATCGATGACATATTGATTTACTCTAGGACATGGAGACTCATACAACGCATTTGAGGGCATCCCTACAACGGCTGAGGGATGTGAGGCTTTATGCAAAATTCAAGAAGTGCGAGTTTTGGTGGGGGTGGCTTTCTGGGCCATGTTGTATCGAAGTGGCTTTCAAGGTTGATCCAAGTAAGATAGCTGCTATAGTAGGATGGGAAGCACCAAAATCTGTTGCGGAGATTCGTAGTTTCCTTGGGTTGTCTGGTTATTATAGAAGATTCGTGGAAGATTATTCCAGGATCACGGTTCCACTCACCAGATTGACCAAGAAGGGAGAGAAATTCATATGGATAGATGAGTGCGAGAAGTGCTTTTAGACTTTGAAGTCAAGACTAGTCTCTGCGCCTATCTTGACCATCCCAGAACCAAGCATACCGTTTACTTTATATACGGATGCTTCAGGGTTGGGAATTGGGTGTGTTCTGATGCAAGGAGAACAGGTGATTGCTTACGCATCAAGACAGTTAAAGGAGCATGAGAAGAACTATCCTACGCATGGCTTGGAGCTAGCAGCGGTTATTCACGCAATCAAGACTTGGAGACACTACTTGTACGGTGAGAAGTTTCAGATCAAGTCAGATCACAAGAGCTTATCTTATCTCTTCACTCAGAAGGATCCGAATATGAGACAGAGGAGATGGCCGGAATTGTTAAAAGATTATGATTGCGACATCCAGTACCATCCGGGTAAAGCAAATGTGGTGGCTGACGCCTTAAGCAGAAAGTGGGCATCGAAACCTGAGGCAGGACCAAGTACAAATGCTGCATTGTGTGCCGCAGCCTCTAGTTCAATCGAAGGTGACGAAGAGCATATTATCGAAAATGCAAAAGATCCAGTTGAGAAAGGCTTGATTCATAAGTTCACTATGATGTTCGCCGCATTGAAGATCTCACCGGGTCTAATTGATGAAGTTAAGTTAGCAATCCTACAGGATCCATATCTCAAGACAGTGTAGGAAGACTTAGAGAAGGGTACGTGCAATCCTGACTTTACCTTGGAATCAGACAAAGTACTCAAGTATCGTGGACGGTTATGTATACCTGAGAGCGAAGACTGCGATATCAAAGGTCGAGTTATGACTAAAGCTCATTACACTCCATATTCGGTACATCCAGGAAGTACCAAGATGTACCATGATCTAAGAAGACTATATTGGTGGAGGGGTATGAAAGCAGATATAGCTCGTTTCGTGTTCCAATGTCTGAATTGTCAAAAGTTAAAGCGGAAAGGCAAAGACCCGCGGGTTTACTGCAGCCGTTACCAGAATCTGCGTGGAAGTGGGATTGCATTACTATGGATTTTGTCACTGGCTTACCTTTGACACCAAGGTCAGTGGATGCAGTTTGGGTTATAGTGGATCGACTCACCAAGACAGCTCGATTTATTGCGGTCAGACCTCAGTATACCATGGAGAAACTGGCCAAATTATATGTTGATAATATAGTCGACTTCATGGCGTTCCAGAGAGTATAGTATCTGACAGAGATCCCCGTTTTACATCGAAGTTCTGGGAAGGATTACAGAAAGCTATGGGAACCAAGTTGAAGTTCAGTACAACTTTTCACCCTCAGACGGACGGACAGTCAGAGCGAACTATTCAAATTTTGGAAGATATGCTCCGAGCTTATGCATTAGATTTCAAAGAATCTTGGGATGAGAAGCTATCACTTATCGAGTTTTCTTACAACAACAGCTATCAGGCTACAATTCAGATGGCCCCGTATGAAGCACTCTATGGGAAGAAGTGTCGTACACCTCTGTTATGGAATGAAGTGGGGGAAAGAAGAACTGTAGGACCGGAGTTTGTTGAAGAAACTTGCCGAGTGATTGATCAGATCAAAGAGAGAGTAAAGACAGCTCAAGTTCGACAAAAGCACTATGCGGATAATCGACGTAGAGATTTTGAGTTTGCAGTGGGTGACAAAGTATTTTTGAAGGTGTCACCGGTGCGAGGTCTAAAACGGTTTGGTAAGAAGGGGAAGCTATGCCCCAGGTATGTGGGACCATATGAGATATTGAATCGACGTGGTAATGTAGCATATCAATTGGCTCTACCACCATCTATGTCTAGCGTTCATAATGTGTTCCATGTATCATTACTGAAGAAGTATGTCAGAGATCCATCGCATATCTTGACCGCTGATCCTCCAGACTTGACTGAAGACTTAACTTTCTAAGTGGTGCCTGTAATGCTCTCAAGCCGAAAAGTTCAGCAACTTCGGACCAAGGATGTCCACTATGTGAAGGTGCATTGGAGAAGCCAAAATGTGGAGGAAATTACTTGGGAAGAAGAGAGCGCGATGAGGAAGGAGTACCCTAACCTTTTTGACGATCAAGGTACGTTCAAATTTCGAGGCCGAAATTTCTTTTAAGGGTGGGGGAGTTGTAGTACCTACATGCAAATTTCGGGACGAAATTTCTTTTAAGGGTGGTGGAGTTGTAAGACCCGCACTCTGAAAACCCGGTCTAACCTTGGTTTTGTGTCGTGACAGGCCTTCCGATCATCACCGAGCCAGACGGGGCAAGCGGATAACAAACAGGTACAAAATCGGACCGAAGTTGACCAAATTATACCTGATTTTAGGTATACCGGTTGATGGTACCGGCTGATGGTACCGGTCGACCGGTATGTCCTGCACAGCTATGTGCGGGAATTTGGAAATTGGTCTCCGCGGGTCCCACTTTCCTGATTTCGAATCCTAGAAGTTTCCTAATCCTAGTAGGGTTACTAAACCCTATTTTCAGCCTATAAATACACCCTTAAGCCTCCTCAAATCCTTTCCATTGTCTCTCGCAAACCCTAGAGAAGAGAAAGAGGTGGAAAAGGAGAAGGAGCTAGGAGGAAGAAGAAGGAGCCGCCATTACCGTTTGATGAAGCTCTCGTTACGCCTGTCAACGGTAAGTGTTTGAATCCCTCTTCTTACCCTATGTTAGTTGTGTGGGTGGACAATACCATGCAAAGTAGGTATTGATCTAAAACCCTAAATTGGCCAATAAACCCTAAGTTGCCGTCAAACCCTAGATTTCGAGTTTCGAGATGCTATTCATCGAAACGAGACTTGAAAGAGTTGGGGATAACTCTAACTCAAAGCCTAGACTTAGAATGGATAGGAGAAACCCTGAAAATCCATGGAGGATGATCGACGGCAGTCGAAGAAACCATGTATGGTCTTTCGGAGACATACCGGTCGACTATACCGGTTGCACATAGTGCGACCGGTATGTTGCCACCGGTATCCCTCGGGAGGCTAGTCTGTGGGGACCGGCTGACCATACCGGTCGCCAGTCTTTCCCACAGAGCTGCGACCAGTACATGCCACCGGTCAGCTCTGTGAGGGTAGTTTGTGATCTCTGTTGGTTTCCGACCAACATGAAACCCTAAACAATATATTCTAATGAAACCCTAATAATATTATAGGACTTTGTGACTTATCGTTTGGATCTTGCGACGTGGAGCAAGTTATCGAACGAGCGTCAGGTAAGGGAATCTGACCTAAACCTAATAATTAATGGACAGTAAATCGTTGTTAATCATTGAATATCTATGATGTGATATTTGTGCATATTCACATGCCATCCTTTACTCTCAGTTATTATTATTGTTCATGCATTCATAGGATGTGATTGTTAGGCATGTGATTGTTTTCGTTGGTGTGTGGAGTGGGGCATGGGCCTGGGATCGCTCTTTACACTGGCACCTTTTTGTAGTATTCTGTCTTAACATGCTTGGTACGGGTGGGGTATCAGGGGAAGGTCGTGGTACGGTGGTCTCCGATATTGATGTTGTCCCGGCCATTGTTATGTGGTACTGAGGATTCCAAGTCGATGCTGGCTTGTCCACGATGCTTTAGCTCTATCTCTATGTCATAGGGAGTTATGTTGGGATAGGGTCTACCTGCGTATTGTTTCTATCCTAGTGGGTTAGTTGCGGATAGGGTATCAGGGGGAGGTGAGGTATTGAAGTCTCCGACCCGGCCTGCACGCTCTAGCTCTATCTCTATGCCGTAGACGGCTGGCCGGGATAGAGCATACATTGTTGACATATAGGATTGGATAGTTGCGGAGCCCGGGTTGCAGCCCCGGCTAGTAGGGGCTTAGGTCCTTGGTATGGGTAGAGTATCAGGGGAGGTGCGGGTATACCTTAGCTCTATCTCTATTCCATGATGGGTGCATGTGGGTTGGTGGTAGTGTGGTGTGGACGATTATGTGAACGCTCCGGCGTACGGTGGTGTAGCTGCTCTGGATGTACAAGCAGGGGAGGACGAGCATGATGCTTCATGCGAGTGTCCTTTCTGCGTGTACCTTTGATGGGATTTTATTTAGTTGTTTCGGTTATTTTTGTTTGATATTAAGAGATGTAAAAGATTATTATTTTATGTGTTTGAATTTGAATAATGGGATATTTATTTAAATTATCAATAGATACTCAGTTCATTCTATTTAAAAGTCTTCCGCTGTACTATTATATTCTGATTGTGGTTATGTGTAATGGTTTGTATGGGTGGACACGGCCTATTCGAGATCCTGGTGTGAACCGTTGGTTCAATGGCGGTTCACTCACACCTTTCTGGTTGGATCAGAATTGGGGTGTGACATGTAATCCTTCCCAAAACTTTGAGGTAAAGCATGGCTCTCTGTAGGATACAATGCTTTCAAGTACACCATGTAATCGGACAATATTATCTACATAAAGCTTAGCTAACCTCTCTAGGGTATACTGAGGTTGTATTGCTATGAAACGAGTTGTCTTGGTTAAACGATTCATAATCACCCAGACTGCTTCAACTACTCGGGGAGTCAATGGTAACCCGGTGACGAAGTCCATAGTGATGCAGTCCCATTTCCATGCTGGTTTTGATAGTGGCTGCAATAATCCTGCAGGTCTTTGCCTTTCAACCTTTATTTATTGACAATTCAAGCATTGAGACACAAATTTAGCTACATCTCCTTTCATTCCTCTCTACCAATATAGTTTCTTTAGATCATGATACATATTTGTACTTCCAGGATGTATCGAATAAGCAATGGTGTGAGCTTCCTTCATTAGTCTGTGTCTAATATCCAAGTCTTTATTTTCAGGAACACATACCCTTCCTTTGTATCTTAGTACCTTTTCAATGTCCAAGATGAACTCAGGAGTAGTCCTACCTTTTTCGAGGTTTTCTTGCACCGTTCTCAGATAATGGTCTGATTTAATAGTGGCTTTCACTTCGTCTAATAGATCAGGTACAATCTTCAATGTAGCAAACATGTTTGAGAATAGATGAATAAACCTTTGGTCAGTTGATTCATTCAGAATATCAATCACGAACTGCTCTTTATCGTAATTAAATACTCTCCCTGTGATACATGCCATAACATTTGCACTAACTTCTTCTTGGGATTCTGTCATAGCTTTCCTGCTTAGTGCGTCAGCAACTACATTAGCTTTTCCTAGATGATACTGGATATTGCAATCATAATCCTTCAATAATTCTAGCCATCTTTTTTGTCTCATGTTCAACTCCTTCTGATTAAAAAGATGAGTGAGACTCTTATGATCTGATTTAATCTAAAATTTATCTCCATACAAATAATGTCTCCATATCTTAACAGCATGTACTACTACTGTTAATTCCAAGTCATGAGTGGGATAGTTCTTCTCATGTGTCTTCAATTATTTTGAGGCATACGCAGTTACTTGTTTTCCTTGCATAAGCACACATCCTAAACCTAACCCAGACGCATCAGTGTACAAGGTAAATGGTTGTCCTGGGATCAGAATAGTCAAGATGGGTGCTAATATCAATCTAGCCTTCAATGTTTGAAAACACTCTTCACATTTATTGGTCCAAACAAACTTTTCTCCTTTCTTGGTTAGAGTGGTGAGAGGTACAGTGATTTTAGAGTAATCTTCTGTTCTTCAATGGGGTTTATTCTAAGGTCATCCTATGGCCATCATTAGTAATTTCTCATCAACCATAATCATCAAATTCACTCCTCATGGTTCTCCTTAGGATTTTCTCAAGGAAATCACATAGATCATAATAGGTTGATATTGCCTATCCTCCATAAAAGTCTTATTCCTTAGAGTTTACATCTCCAGAGATTCATTTCATACATTTGCTTGTGATAGAGAGCCAATCTCTTCTCAGAGAATTCTTCTCCTTAGCTTTTTCTTCTTCTCGTTCTCTTCTTTCTCTTCCTTTTCTTTCTCTAGGGTTTACTAATGTTCTAAAAGAGTGAAAAAAGGCTGAGGGACATCCTTTATATATAGAAAAACTCTCCATATAGAGTCCACTTTCAATTAGGAAAGCAATTCCTTAGTTTAGGAAAGTTTCCAAAACTCAGAGTCTGATTTTGGTTTCCGTGGTCGATCAGACAGTCACATAAACCATCGACCGTAGGGTCAAAATCATCGATTGTGGGGTTCTGGATTTGATATTTTTGGTTCCCTTCCTTATGGTCGACCATACCTACCCAGGCATGCGACCTTAGGTATGTTTTTAGTGTTTTTAACTCGATTCTCATACCTAGTTTGTGATCTATCTTCACAAACTCGGTTCACTTGGTTCAGAAATGATGGGAAGACCTGGCATGACACTGTTAGACCAAGTTAGTAGAGTGCGGGTCTTACATTGATGTCCTACGACGTAATAGTTCTGCTAAGGTAATGGCAATATGACGGTGTCAGTGGACAAGACTTGAGTAGAGATAAAGCTAGAGTCTAGTGACCATGTCAGAGACCACAATGCCGCATCCTCCCAGATGCTCCACTTGCGACTAATACAATAACCACACACATACAGTCACATGCCTGTTCCTAGCATCACCAATCAACATGGTAGTAAATAAACAAAAGTAAATATGCATGAGCTGTAATAACAATAATATTGGATAACATATGAGATGCACATTAGAAGCATACAACCATAGATCAATCATGGCATTGGACTCAATAAAATAATAGTTTATTATTATCCAATTAGTTTAGGTCTTGTTCCCTTACTTATTAGCAAAACTTTATCTCTTTCCAAGCCTTATAATTCTCTTTGAATCAATTTAATGACCTCAAAACTATATAAATTTAAGTTAGGATTCATGTGTAATATGTTACAGTAGTCAAAAATCAAAACAGATCACTGATAGGTGTTTGATAGGCCCTATGGTCGCATGTTGTGTCGACCTTACCATGTACGATCGATACCCTATGGTCGCACTATATGCAACCATACCCTGTGACCATATGGTTTCTGAATTCTTTCCAAATGCCTATTGTGAGAGTTAAATGCAAATTTTGGAGACGAAATTTCTTTTAAGGGTGGTAGAGTTGTAAGAACCGTGCTCTGAAAATCCAGTTTAACCCATGGTTTACATTGTGACAGGTCTCCCAATCATAACCGGACCGGAAGGCGAGGTCGGGTGACGTACCACGAGATCCAGGTATGAGAAACACTGTGTAAAAATGTAATTTTTACATACCGGTCTCAGTATCGATCTCACTTAGAGTGAGACCGGTATGTGTGATCGATATGTGCAAATCGACTGGAGACGGACTCCAGTGGGTCCCACACTCCGAATAAAAAATTAGGAAAATTTTCTAGACGTAGGAGACCTTCCTAGAATGGTCTCCCACTATATATATGCACCTCATCCCCTCCTTAGATCCTTCCAAACATTATCAAACCCTAGGCCGTCTAGAAGAGATCTGAGAAGGAGAACACGCAAGAAGGGGGATCTTTCTGTTGGAGGAGCACACCGCCATTCAACAAACACTGGTAAGTGCTCAACCTCTTTATTGATGTTAGGATTTTGGATCGGAGCCGTGAAACGGCGCAACGATCCAAAATCTTAGAACCCTCAAAACCCTAGTTCTCATTGAGACCCAATCTGGGAATGATGTGACAAAATAGTCTAAACCTAGATGACTAAACAAGCATTTGGACCTTAAAATGGTTTAGGGAAAACCCTAAAAACCAAGCCAAAGATCGACAGGGGAGGGAGGTCTGAGATCAGGCTCTCGGACCCATACCGCCAGACCTACCTGCTGGACAATAAGTCCTGCGGTTTGGTCCTGCGGTATATATCGCCAGACAAACCGGCTGGACATAAGTCCAGCGGTATGGTCCTGCGGTATATACTGTCAGACATACCGGCTGGACTATAAGGTCCTGCGGTATATACCAAAGGCACATTGTAAGACCCGTGTCAAACTAACCCGGTCTTACCACCTTGAACCAGGTTTACCCATCATGGTTGAGTCAAATGGACCAAGGGCATGAAGGAGATCGAGATCCCAGGTATAAAATTGACCCAAAAATACTTAATTCTAGGGAGGGTCGCACACCCAGCTAAGGGGGTCGGACCTCCCAAAAACAGAAAGTCGACCCTCGGTTTTGAAGGGAGGGTCGGACAGCTTAAGACCCTAGGGTCGACGGGATCATCGACCCTCCCATC
>CM053270.1:41516736-41545736 GCA_028583415.1 Protea cynaroides | reverse complement strand
TCTCCGCTCGGATTCCCACAGCAGCAGCAGGGGCATCAGTAGCTTTCCACAAGATGATCTTGAAGGATTAAATGATTCTGATTTTTCGGCCCCAGTTGATGCAGCTTGTTCATCTCAAGAGAAGCACAGAAAAAAACAACCTGTTTCGCCGCAAAACTTTGCCTTTTTGCAGGATGCAGTTCATTGCTCGTCGACGAAGAGTGTGGATTCGGGTAACTACTCTGATGAAGCCCTATTAATATCAAATGCAATTAGGGATAATGGAGACAATTTTGGTGACAAAACCCAGAAATTTCTTAGACGATTTAGGGAGAAATTGAATGATTCTTTAGTAATTGAGGTGTTGGAACTTGTACGAAGTCCTGAGTTGGGAGTCAAGTTCTTCATTTGGGCTGGTCGACAAATTGGGTATAGCCATACTGATCGAGTTTACCATACCCTGCTTGATAGATTGGGTTTCGATAAGAACAGTAGAGTCCCCGACCATTTTCTTCGAGAAATTAGAGAGGATGACAAAGAAATTCTCGGTAATTTGCTTAATGTTTTGATTAGGAAGTGTTGCAGAAATGGGTTTTGGAATGCAGCACTTGAGGAGCTCGGTAAGCTAAAGGATTTTGGGTATAAACCCTCAAAAGCAACATATAATGCTTTAATCCTGGTTCTTCTCAAGGCTGACCGGTTGGATGCAGCATATCTTGTCCATAGGGAGATGGCTAACTCAGGTTTCAATATGGATGGGTACACCCTGGGTTACTTTGCTCAGTTACTCTGCAAAGCTGGAAGGTGGAGAGATGCTCTCAGGATCATTGAAGAGGAAGAATTCGAGCCTAATACTGTAATTTACAATAAAATGATTAGTGGGTTGTGTGAGGCTTCTCTTTTTGAGGAAGCTATGGATTTTTTGCATCGCATGAGGACCAATTCCTGTGTCCCTAATGTCAAAACATTTGAAACATTGCTTACTGGATGTTTGAGGAAAAGACATCTGGGTAGATGCAAGAGAATTCTTACCATGATGATTACAGAAGGCTGTTATCCAACTCGTTCAATATTTAAATATCTTGTTGATGCTTATTGCAACTCAGGTGACTACATCTATGCCTATAAATTACTCAAGAAGATGGTGGATTGTGGTTACCGTCCAGGGTACGTGGTTTACAATATCTTTATTGGAGGTATTTGTGGAAAGGAAGAATTACCCAGTTCTGATATATTGGAGATTGCTGAAAAAACTTACTATGAAATGCTTGATGCAGGTTTTGTGTTGAATAAGGTAAATATAGGACATTTTGCTCATTGTCTTTGTGGGGCTGGAAAATTTGAAAAGGCATTTTCAGTTATTCGTGAAATGATGATTAAGGGATTCATACCCGATAATAGTACTTACTCAAAAGTGATTGGTTTTCTTTGTCGTGCCTCCAAAGTTGAAAAGGCTGTCCTTTTATTTGAAGAAATGAGAAAAAATGGTATTGTCCCTGATGTCTATACTTACAGTATTCTCATCGATAGTTTTTGTAAAGCTGGTCTCATTGAACCGGCTCGCAACTTATTTGATGAAATGGTAAGAGATGGTTGTGCTCCTAATTTGGTGACTTATACTTCACTGATACATGCATACCTTAAAGTAAGGAGAGTATTTAATGCAAATGATCTTTTTGAGAGGATGCTATTGGAGGGTTGTATTCCAAACATTGTTACGTACACAGCTTTGATTGATGGTCACTGTAAGGCTGGGGACATTGAGAAGGCTTGCCAAATTTATGCAAGAATGAGGGGTAATTCCGATATTCCAGATGTAGATATGTACTTTAGAAGTGATGGTAGCAATTTCATTGAACCGAATGTTGTCACTTATGGAGCTTTGGTTGATGGTCTATGCAAGGCCCACAAAGTGGGTGAGGCCTTTGACTTAATAGAAGCAATGTCAAAGGCAGGTTGTGAGCCCAATCAAATTGTGTATGATGCTCTTATTGATGGCTTTTGCAAGGTTGGTAAGCTAGATGAAGCACAAGAGGTCTTTACAAAGATGTCAGAAAATGGGTATAGTCCAAAAGTTTACACATATAGCTCTCTAATTGATAGGTTATTTAAGGATAAACGACTAGATCTAGCCTTAAAGGTCTTATCAAAGATGCTAGAAAATGCCTGCACTCCAAATGTGGTTACTTACACAGAAATGATTGATGGTCTTTGTAAAGTTGGGAAGACCGATGAGGCTAATAAGCTTCTCGTGATGATGGAAGAGAAGGGATGTTGTCCCAATGTTGTGAGCTATACTGCAATGATTGATGGCTTTGGCAAAGTGGGTAAAGTTAATATGTGCCTTGAAATCTTGAGACAGATGAATGGTAAGGGTTGTGCTCCAAATTTTGTCACATATAGTGTGTTGATAAAACATTGTTGTGTAGCAGGCCTTTTGGATGAAGCTCACAAACTTCTAGAGGAGATGAAACAGACCCATTGGCCAAGATATGTGGCAGGCTATCACAAAGTAGTAGAAGGGTTCAGCAGAGAGTTTGTAGCCTCACTTGGTCTCCTAAATAGCATTACAGAGGGCAATACAATGCCGATTGCTCCAACTTACAGAATTTTGATTGATAACTTTTGTAAGGCGGGGAGATTAGAGGTGGCATTGGAGTTATATCAAGAGATGTTGACGACATCTTCCGTATTTTCATCTGCTGACAGGAATACTTATTCTTCTTTAATAGAAAGTCTCTCCCTTGCATTGAAGGTTGAAAAAGCTTTTGAGTTGTATGGAGACATGACAAGGAGAGGCTACATTCCAGATATAAGTGTCTTCTTTTGCCTTATTAAAGGTCTCATTAAGCTTAACAAGTGGGATGAAGCACTTCAACTTTCAGAGAGCATATGTCACATGGTCTGTTCCTCTCTCTCTCTCTCTCTCTCTCTCTCTAATTTCTGTATGAGTTTTTAATTCTAAATCAATTTTATATTTGAGTGCTATCGTATACCTTGTTTATTTATTTAGTTTTAATTATGTTGTCTTTATATCTAATATCCTTTGTGTAATCTGGTTAGAATTGCACCATTTATTAGTTTTCCCAATTTTACATGGATTATAATTATGTGTATCTTTCTCAAACTTTAACTTTGAATGATTTCCACCACTCTTCAAACAATGGTCCAAAATATGGGATCTCATGCCACAAATTCTTGAAGGGAAAGGTGCTGTTCTCTTTATCTCAGTAAATTCTTGTAATAGATGGGCTATGTTCTGATATTGCGTCATACAAAAGTCTCCTATGTGATCTCGGGGTGTTTCTCCTTTTATTTTGTTTGTCATGATTGGTATTTGATTTTCGTATCATAACATGACATTACTTTTCTGTTATTAATTCAATGAAGTTTAAATAATAGGGGTCTATGTGTCATTCTGATGCAGTATTTAGGCACTAGTCACAGTACCAAGAGAAGGAAAAGAACCTCCGGTTTCGAGAATTTCAGAATTTCTAGTCTCACAATAAATCCTTTTCCTAGTCTAGCATGGACTTCTATCTAAGCATAGTTCTGTTTTCAGTTTCTTTTTCTTCTTTTGACTATTTTTATTTGTCCTAGATCAGGCTGGATTAGGATTAGGATTAGGAATGTATAAGTTGAGTCCTGAATTTTGAATTGGTGTGTGGTTTGGCGGCACGGTTTTTATAAATCAAAGTTGCTTGCGTCTTTGCAGTGCTGTTCTCTACTGCATATTATCCAGGACCCAATGGTTTGTCTATTTACCACCACCCAAAAGTGGGATAGTCCCTCTTTAAGCTTTTGCGGCAATGCACCTTAGGATACAAATCTAGGCCTGGGCTGGGTGGAAAATGTTGTGGTGTGCAACAAATATTGTGTTTTCGTTGCAATAGAGAGCATAGCAGTTGTAGATTCAGTTCTTTCTGTCGATTTAGTCATGAAGTCCATATCAAATTCTAAGTCTATGTTCTACTTTTTGAGTTATTTTTGGAGTTGATTTAAATCTTTTATTGGTCGATTAAGTAGCTAGTTTGATTACTCGTTGGTTTAGGCTATTTCTATAGGCTATTTCTAATCATGTTGGGATTCACATTTTGAGTGTCCATATAAATCTATGTAACTAGCCATTCAGGTACACAAATTTAAGAAATAAATAAAGGCTTTGTTGTTTTGCCTTTCTGGCCGATTCAGAGCTCTTTTGTGTGACTGAGTTGTCATCCCACCAAACTCAAGCCTGGAATCACCACCAAACCTCCCAGCACTACCACCAGGTTTCTGCTGAATCAGCCACATAAGAGCTCTGAATCCCACAAATCAACAAAGCAAAAAAGCCTTATTTCTTAAATTCGTGTGCCTAAATGGCCGGTTACATGGATATGTACAGACTCTCAAAAATGTGGCTCCCAACATGACTAGAATTAGCCTAAACGAACTACTAATCCACATAGTTGTCAAGGCGACAAGGCGACAAGGCGATCCAAGGCGTTTGAGGCCATCCTGGGCGCCTAGGCGCCTAGGCGACCAAGGCGTTGCCAGTGTATTTTTTTTATATTTTTAATATATTAATGCTATATTAATGTTTATATATATATGCAGCATTCTACATAAATAAACATTTAAGACATAGCTTAATTAATATAAGAAAAACAACAAAGAAACAAATAATTGAGTTAAGTAGGCAACACGTATTTATGACTAACATTTACTTATTTTTAACAAATTTTACCGGAGTGTAACTCCTTTAATATATTTCGGATTCAAGCAATCTCAAATTCATTGCAAAGCTAGTATAATCAGCTTTCCAACAAATCCTAGATTGCTTGAATCCGAGTTATAATGAAGGAGTTACACTCCGGTCAAACCTTGTTCGAAGTACGCGAATGCTGTTAAAAGTCGCCCGAATGTAAATTATTTTTTGGGCATCAAAACAAGATATTATTTTGGCGCACTCTTGGTTTTTAGTGATACTTTTACTATAATAAGATTTATGAAATTTTTATATTTGGAAAAAAGCCTAGCATTTTGAAGTTGAAAATTGCCCCTCGCACCGAAAAATACGATTTTTGTTCTTGAACTGAAGGGTTGACTTTTTATCCTTCTGGAATTTGAATTTTAAATTATTTTTATTGGATTCAAATAGGGGGTATTTGCTTATTTATGAATAATATCTTAAGTAAATGAAATATAAAATTAAAAAAGCATTTACTTAAATGATATTAGTCATAAATAAGTACTGTCTGGTAAATGTTGTTCCTGTCTAGCCTAATAAATCCTGTGAAGCAAATTCAGAGATCAAAAGGAAAAAAAAAAACACACATAAGGCCCGCCCAGGCATTCTGGGCGCCCAAGGCGTCCAAGGCGGCGCCTAGGCGACGCCCAGAGAGCCTGGGCGACCGCCCAGGCAACATTCATAAGGCGCCCAGGCGCCCAGGCCCTGGATTCACGCCTGGACGCGCCGCCTAGGCGACGCCTTGACAACTATGCTAATCCAAACTAGCTACTTAATTGACCAATGAAAGACTAAGATGAAATAAAAAACAGAACAGTCTTTGATTGTAATATGGACCAATTCTTAATAATTCCTGGACTTTTACTTACAGAAAACCAAACCAAAACAGGACTGGACTAGAATCCTAATTCAGCCTAAACTAAGATAAATAAATTTAGCTAAAATAGGAGAAGAAACTAGAAACAGAATTATGCTTCAATATAACTCCATGGTAGACTGGGAATGGGATTGCCAATGGGACTAGGATTCTTTGAGAGACTAGGAATAATGAAATTCATGAAATCCCTGGTTATTCTTCTCTTGGCACTTGCTATGCCTAAATACTGCATCACTGATTGATTATTTTTCCCTTGTCTCTTTTCAATCTATCCATCTCATGTTATGCCAGGTTTTCTGAAGTTTTTCTTCCTTGCCATTTCTAATTTAGTTGACACCTTCTAGTTTAATTCTCAGTTTCCTACTGGAAGTCTAATTCTTCAAAATCCTTATTTTCTGGTTTGATTATCTGGTTCTGTTTTCTGATTTCTGTCTCTTGTTTAGCTTGCTGAATAATCCTTGAATCAGTTCATCATTAATTTCAGTCTTGACTCAATAAATCTCTGCATGGATTGCTGATATTCAGTCTAGGCTTTCAGTTCTTATTTAGAATAGGTTTCTTCAATATCTTTGAATCTGACAGTTGGATTACTGTCCAATTTTATTCATTTGTTGTATATACCTGATAGACCACTTGACTTTAATTGTTGGTTCATTTGAGCAGTTATCGTTGGATTATAAAATTTTTCCAATTCTGAACTTGGTTGTTCCTTATCCCTGCGATTTTTGATTTTTTTGAAACGATAATTCCTTGGGTAACTAGAAACTCTTTACTAATCCAATGCTTCTAGAGACCCCATTACTAATACCAACCCTAATTTTTCATTAAGTTTTTTATTTTTTTCCCATAAAATCAAAGCATAAATTTTTTGTAGGGTTAAAACAATAAGTTTATTCATCGAGATGTGATAGATTAATCAATCTTCCTTTTCTATACTTATTGTGTATTTTTATAGTTTCATTGAATTTCATGTTCAATGAATTGTTGGTGAGTTTTTTGAGGAACCTAGAATTTTCCCCTCTGGTTCTTCTAAATTCTTTTACCTCGGATTTTTCATCTACTTGAATTAATTGACCTTCACTGAATTTGATAACTGTGCTTGTCCATGACATTGCATAATATCTAATTTCTTCAATTGACGTTTGTATTTTTTAAAAAACTTCTCATCATTAAGTTATCTCTACTTGGAGCAGGACATCTATTGGCATCCTTGGGAAGGGACTATTAACAAGAGCTAGTTGAGTTCTTTGCATCTGCTAGTTCCTTACCTATGACTATCAGAGGAGCCACATGAGAAATGAATGTGGTGGTCCTGGTACCTGCCATTGAGATAGGCAGCTTTTATCCAGTGAAGAAACATGAAAAAAGTGGTTCTCCATCTATCTCATTCTAGGGTTTTTTTTAAGCTGGCAGAAGTAAAGCTCTGTCCTGGTGATTGCTGCAACTACTAATCTGATGAGCAGGTATATTAGTTTCTACCTTTTTAAACAAGGGCAAGTGTGTAACTGAGTTATTTGCCCAGGAAAAGAGTGTGCAACTGACTTCATGCATATCTGATATTTCCTACTTTGTCCACTGCAGCTCAACATTAGCATGCTAGAACCTGTTTTTGCCACAGGGGGGGTGCTGCTGGAAATAAGTTTCTTCCATGCCCCTAATTTCTTGTGGAAAGGTACTTACATGGTTTTCATCTTTTATTGTATTTTTCATTTTCTTCCAACGCAAATGTTTTGCTCCTATATTTGTGTGATCCTTTTTCCATTGATCTACTTTTCTTGTTAAAACCATGTTAGTTCCACTCCGTCTATGTTAATTTGATCTCCACTACATACAACAAAGCAAATAGCTAATCAGCAGACCCCCAGGGTATGGTCTTCTGGTGGGTTTTTGGGTGAGTTGCTGATGGCAAAGAGGGTTCAAAGTAAGTTAAATTAACAAGCCCTCTTTGCTACAGGATCTTAATTCAGTCCAATACAAAAAATCTGCAGAGAAAAGTAATGAAAAAACCCACTTATCTTGAAATCTAACCGTCAGAATTAGATGAAACTTGGTATGGATGACCTTTGTAATGATTGTGAACACCTTCTAAAGTTTGGGGAGGATCTGAAAAGAACTATAGGAGTTATGAGTCTCGAAAGCCTGCTGTACTTGTTTCCACCAAGCTTGGATAGCCCAGATTTAATGTTGCCTACTGATTGCACTTCACTTTCTATAGTTTGTGTTGGGTGAAACAATAGCATATCAGATCATAGATAGAAAGCAAGCAAAAGAATCAAGAGGGAATGGAATCTGGTTGAGTCTCACAACCGTAGGAGACTCAACCAGAAAATAAGAATTTAACTCTTCTTTTTTTCTGGAAAATCTCTCTACTGCAGCCAGTCTGCATTCTCTTTATTTATAGCTTTGAAACATTACAAATAAAATAGGAAAGAACGAAATTTAGTAAAACCAACCTTCCTTTATAATTTAGGAAGACTCTAAAACAATAAAAATAGGAAAGTTTCTAAAAACTGGAATTAGGAAACTAGATTTTAGGCAAGTCTTAGTCTCCAAGCAACTAAGACTTCTAAACTAACTAGCCTAATTTTTAGGAAACTAAACAATGGAAATAAATAAACTGAAAATTAAGAAACTAATAAAAAGAGTCATAATTAATGCTGTTGGCACTGTTCACGTGAACAGTACCGCGTGAACAGTGTTCACGTGAACAGTGTGGGTTGGGCCCATGTTGACACATCCTTGGGCTGATCCACTACTGGCTGGTCCTTGGACTGCATCAACTCCCCCCACTTAAAAAGAACTCATCCACGAGTTTTGTAATGGTGAAGAATGACTACAGAGGGTCGGTAGGCAGCATCTGTTGATCTTGAAACTTAAATTGTGCTTGCGACGTTGGAAGAAAATCCATCACTTTGGGTCCACTTTCTTCAAGATATTTAGAAGGTATTACGAAATCAACATGCTCAACATCTTGAGGAAAGTCAAATGGAATCGTGGTATCCATGGGGGGACGATCTTATTCAATTCTTCGTCTTCCGCAATTTTCTCCATAACACCGTGGTCTTCATTAGAACTGTGACCACTATTGTCAATCCATAGAGCTTTAGTAAAGGCATCAAAATTATCCACATCTACTTTTGAGGCAATCAAGACCATACTGATGATTATATGGATTCCATATGAATCCTCACTATCATCCATGACATCCGTATTAGGAACAGAAGTGTCATCACTTTGCGGTTCACATACCTGTGTATCTGGGTTGGCCTCGATTGCAGCAACTAAGGAGTATACCTTTAATTTTTGTGGACAATCTCTAGCAAAGTGACCATATGCATTGCAGTGGTAGCATTGCACATCCATAGCTGCTACCATGGGAGTTTTACCTTTATCTGTCGTTGGAGTAGCATGAGATGTAGTCCCTATGGCTTTACTGTTTGGTGTAGGGTGCTTCAATTCATAAGAACTGGAGGTGGGCTTTGGTGTTGACTTCAAAAGGTCCTCGGCATGGAAAGCTTTATCAACACAGTCGTTAAAACTAACAATATCAACCACTCCCATTTTTTCTCTAATTTCAGGTCGCAGCCCCAAACGGAACCGAGATATCATTTGATCATCATTGTCTCGTGAACCTGACCGTGCACACAATTGGTCAAACTGATAGACATAATCTTCCATGCTCATAGTGCCTTGTCGAAAATTATTCAGCTGGTCATGCAACCTTCTTTGAAAGGATCGTGGCAAATATTTTTCTTTCAATTCTTCCTTCATCTCCTCCCAAGTAGTGGGTTCTCTACGACTCCTCATGAGACTATATTCATAGTTACGCCACCAATCACGAGCACCCCCCACTAGTTTGGAGCGGACCAATTGTAGCTTTCTAGGTTCGGGAAGGCTAAACCAATCAAAGTAGTCATCTAAGGCATTCAGCCAATCTTGAAAGGCTTCAGGGTCTTGTCTCTCATGAAACTCCTTGAGGTTCATCCGTACTTTATGGGTTTGGTAACGGATAGGTTCATCATAATCGTCATAGGGTGGGTTGTGGTATTCCTCTCTAGGGACTCTTTGAGGAGCCCTAAGAATACGTCTTGGCATTAGGTTGGCATTAGGTTGGCATTAAGGGCTTCCCTTCTAGGGGCTTCCACTCTAGCAGGCCTAGGATGATTTAGCTCCTCCAAATTACTCATTCTCCCATCCACGATATATAACTTGGCATCCATTTTGGCCAATCGTTGGAGAACCAGATTAACAAGGTCATTGGGATTGTTGGACTGATTAGGAGAGTTAGAACTCTCCTCAGCCATGCTCTGATACCAATTGATGGCAAAGATGGTTCAAAGTAAGCCAAATTAACAAGCCCTCTTTGCTACAAGATCTTAATTCAGTCCAATACAAAAAATCTGCAGAGAAAAGTAATGAAAAAACCCACTTATCTTGAAATCTAACCGTCAGAATTAGATGAAACTTGGTATGGATGACCTTTGTAATGATTGTGAACACCTTCTAAAGTTTGGGGAGGATCTGAAAAGAACTATAGGAGTTATGAGTCTCGGAAGCCTGCTGTACCTGTTTCCACCAAGCTTGGATAGCCCAGATTTAATGTTGCCTACTGATTGCACTTCACTTTCTATAGTTTGTGTTGGGTGAAACAATAGCATATCAGATCATAGATAGAAAGCAAGCAAAAGAATCAAGAGGGAATGGAATCTGGTTGAGTCTCACAACCGTAGGAGACTCAACCAGAAAATAAGAATTTAACTCTTCTTTTTTTCTGGAAAATCTCTCTACTGCAGCCAGTCTGCATTCTCTTTATTTATAGCTTTGAAACATTACAAATAAAATAGGAAAGAACGAAATTTAGTAAAACCAACCTTCCTTTATAATTTAGGAAGGCTCTAAAACAATAAAAATAGGAAAGTTTCTAAAAACTGGAATTAGGAAACTAGATTTTAGGCAAGTCTTAGTCTCCAAGCAACTAAGACTTCTAAACTAACTAGCCTAATTTTTAGGAAACTAAACAATGGAAATAAATAAACTGAAAATTAAGAAACTAATAAAAAGAGTCATAATTAATGCTGTTGGTACTGTTCACGTGAACAGTACCGCGTGAACAGTGTGGGTTGGGCCCATGTTGACACATCCTTGGGCTGATCCACTACTGGCTGGTCCTTGGACTGCATCAGTTGCACTACTACTGGTAACCTATTAAAATCTTTGAGTGGTTGTTTAATCCATGCTCTTGCTCCCCATGTTTGGATCCTATGGATCCCATCTATTTGGGAAAAAAAAAAAAGGATTTTTATTTTTATTTCATTTATTTATTTCTTTATTTTTTGGGGGTTGGTTGGGGGGGGGGGGGTGGTGTTGGGTTTTCTCATGAGTTCAGATCATTTTCTTCCAATGCAAATGTTTTGTTCCTATATTTGTGTGTTCCTTTTTCCATTGATCTATTTTTCTTGTTAAAACCATGTTACTTCCACTTTGTCTGTTAATTTGATCTCCACTACTTAAAACAAAGCAAATAGCTAATCAGCAGACCCCCAGGGTTTGGTATTACTTCTGGTGGGTTTTCGGGTGAGTTGCACTACTTCTGGTAACCTATCCAAATCTTTGAAGTGGTTGTTTAATCCATGCTTTTGCTCCCCATGTTTGGATCCTATGGAATCCCATGTATTTGGAAAAAAAAAAAGGATTTTTATTTTTATTTTATTTATTATTTTTTTTGGGGGTTGGGGGTGGTTGGGTTTTTCTCATGAGTTCAGATCATTTACTTCATAACCGTCGGGACTCAATAGAATAGTAAATATATATCAATATATATGATTAATCCAGCATCCAAGAAATGTTTTGGCTTTTATGAATAGTTTTGTTGGGCCCTTCTTCATTTTCTTTTTCTTTTTTTCTTTCTATTACATTACCTTATTTATCCCTCTCCCGAAGGGATAGAAGGGGGGAAAAAAGTCAGGGTCTTTCATAGTTTCCGTAAGTCTGGCCCCATTCTTTAGTTTGAAACCTTGTAACCATAGATCATAAGGCCTTAACAAGTTATACACTTCTACCTTGTCCTTCCGTAATTCTACACTCTCATGTCATGTGGTGACTGGCCATTTCCTGATTTTATAAAAAAGAAAGGACTATGGGTTTGTTTCTAGTACAAGCATAAAATTACATCAGATGCAGAGAAATGACTTTTACAGGCACATTAAAACTTCAACATTCTTCATGAAAGGTTTTCGAACTAACTAATTTGGTCTAAGAGATTAGGACAGACATGTAATTTCTTAGTTGAATTTGTCTGAAAGGTTTTTGTTGCTAATATAAGAGGGTAACTTGAATCCCCTACTTGAACAGGGTATTCGTTGGCATCCCAGATGGGAAAATTTCAACAGAAGCATCCGCTTTGTGGCCTGTCAGCATTTTTCTGGTGAGCCTGTGATGTAATGGCATATGGATTCCCAGTATGCTATTACTGAAGAATCAGGTATATTGATGTGGAATCAATCCTTTACATTTATGGTTGAAAAGCTCAAATGCTAACATAACTTTAGGAGTTGGATTGTGCAGGTACAATCAATTCAGTGATTTGCCTGATCATAAATGAGGAAGATCAATAAACTATGGCACAAGTAATTGCAGTAGGGGCACCAGGGGATGTGGTTACAATCCGTTGGGTCTATTTCTTGTGTAATATGGCAGTCCATTCTTGTCAGGGGTGGTATGTTATTTTCAATCTCTCTCTCTCTCCTTTTTTTTTTTTCCTAGAAGTCAGTAAAATATATATTCAAAGATAAATTTGATTTACAGGACAGGAATCCAGGCATTCCCTGACTAAGAAAATAAAACAAGATGCCTTCGTAACCCTACCTTCAGCATTGCCATCAGCAGGGAATCCAAGACATAAACCAAGAAACCCAGTTCAAAATCCCACCTTTGGCATTGCCATCAGTTGGAAATCAAACTGGGAAAGAAAAAAAAATTTGCCTTAGCTGGGAAAACGATATCAAGCATGACCTTGGGCATCCCATGACCCCTCATGATCAACAAATGAGAAGGTGTCCACCTATGACTTCGGTTTGCGAGCAAAAGAGTGCCACCGGGGCGGAGGGGGGGGGGGGTCTTTTGTGTGTGGAAATATAGAAGGTAAGAGTTGCTGGATAGGTTGTTAGCAACTTGAATGGGAATTGGGCATTGGTTGGGGCATGGGAGGTTGATGTTGGTGCCCTTTGGTTGTTTGCTTCTTTGCCCCAAATCCCCTGTTGTTTTTTTTTCTTCCCCACCCCTCCCCCTTCAGAGAGAACTCATGTCTCTTCGATAATATACTCTTATACTTTGGGGATTAGTAAATTTTTTGTTCTCAATCAACTTTTTGTTTGAGCCCTTTTTTTGGCTGTAGATGTTCAACACAATATTCCAGGATTTATGGATCCAAAAAGAGCACCGTGATAAGATTGGCGTCTGTAAATGATCATTTAAGCTTTGCTTTGCTTCTCCTCAATTTATGTTGCTGTGAAGATGTGGATTATTGTCTCCTAAGATGAATAAATTGGTTTCCTTTTTGAGACAGGTAAGATAATCAGTGGTTAGTTGCTGAGAGTGTTGAGGTGAAGATGGGATTCTATCTCAGGTCTAGTGTACAAGTGTACAATTTTCCACAGGCTAGAAAACGGTGGTAATTTAAAATTGCATGCAAGTTGATGAATTAGGGTGGGGAAAGAAACTTATCAGTAATGATGTAACAAAATTCACTAGCATGTAGAATTATATTTAGGCTCTGTTTGTTTTGATGTAAAATTTTACGTGTAATATTTTATATGTAATTTTATTTTTCAATGTTTGTTTCGAAGAGGTCAAATACAATGATCTCTAAGCGAGAGGGAAAAGGAACTTCATATTTCTTTTACCTATTGAAAATAAACATTGAAATTTTTTTTTACGTATAAAATATTACACGTAACATTTTATGGTAAAAATTTATTTCAAAACAAACGGAGCCTTGGTAGAAAACAATATTTCTTAGTGTTGAATAAACTTGTTAATTGAAAGCCATGCCTATTGTTTCCACATTCTTAATTAAAAGCCCCAATGTTTTTTTCAGTAAGAGGTGAAGGGAGAGACTTCTTTTAGTAGGAAAATCTTATTGGTAAGGTTTAACTCAAGCAAGGTTATGCTATGTTGGTGTAGTGAGAAACAGGAACTTGAGTTTGTATCATCCTCCATTCCTCCTCAGAGTGGGATCTCTTCAAAATTTTGTTTTACAACAGAGTTTTCTTCTGTTCATATTTTCGAGGAAGCTAATACAACATTATGATTGAAAGAAGGGTATATCCGTCAGGATCCTGATCGTTCATGTAGCTGGGCCATTTTACCTGTCCTCTTTTTAGTCACCTACTAAGAATAGTAAAAGTTACATAATTTGTGCATTTTTTTTAATGTTTTCTTTTGTTAAATTATCCTTAAAACTACTCTGAAGATTAAGAACATTGTTCTTTATCTCTTTTAGGTTAGTTTGGACGCCAAGACAGCATAAGACAAAAATAATGATGAAACAATTTTTTTTTTTTAAAATTTTTTTCTTATTATATTTATATTTATATTTTCATTTTCACGCCTCCAAACAAAACAAAGCCTTAGTTTCTTGTGAGGTGATTGCCAACCAATGCTATGACTATGGATCTGTGCCTAACCTAGCCCCATAGTCAAGGGGTTTGGAAACAATTCAGGACATATGATTCAGAAAGACCAGTGTTTGAGAGCACAGAATTGGGCAAGGGATCGGCCTGGAACCGGTTCTCTTTGCTGATCCGATCAGTGCACTAAAACCCTGAGAAAGACGAAATGACTGTTCTTGGGCCAGTTTAAGAACTGACTGGCCGGAAATCCTAGTTTATATGGAAGGGATAAGAGAGAAGGTATCAGGATAAATGTAAAAGTATAAAGGAAAGAAAATTACTGGAAATGCTCATATGATCAAGGAATATTTATATGGGAAGTTTCAACCTGATTGTTCCTCTGGAAGGGGTAAAGAAAAATTCTGATCCAAAGATTTTGATTTTTATTGAAAAAAAAAAAAGAAAAAAAAAAAAGAAAGAAGAAGATATATAGTGATCTTATTATCTGGGTTTATGGCATTGATTGTAAACCTTAGATCTATTCTATCTCCATGCCTCAAATAACCATCCATCGTCTTACCCACAAAAAAAAAAATCATCAAAATTAAATAAATAAATAAATAAAATAATGATATAAAGGGAAAAAAAAATACCAGATTACTAAAAACTGGGTTTGGGTTCACAAAATTATTCACCTTAACTTTATGTTAACCAAACTACTTACATTGAATTTTGGTATTACAAAAATGCCCAAAACAGCGATTCTGCCTAATCCATATATTCTTTTTTATTTTTATATTTATATTTTTACCTCCATCTTCCCCTCCCATTCTCTTTCCTTCATCCAACGACAATGTCTCTCTTTCCCTTTCCACTTTTCCTACCGGAAGACATTTAAGTAACATATCAATCACAATTACAAAATCATTTATTAAATTAATTAACTTCTTAGCAGTCACCAAGGCATTTTTTTTATAACATTTTTGTATTCCATATACTTGACTAGAAATGAATGCAGAAAAATAACAGCCATGAACGACATTTTTTACTGCAAAAGGAAGTATGCACAGAAAATCAACCTACAGCTACTTTAGTTCTTGAATAAAACAATTGGAAAGTTGGTACTTTGTTGTTAAGCTCTTGACTGTACTACAAAAATATAGAGAAAAGTTGATAAATAATTTCCTTTAATTAATGCATCCTATTGTTTAAAATCATGTTGAACTGGTGGAATCATTGTCTTCTTAGCAATTGCCACCAGTTCTTCTTGGGGGCTCCAGATTATATTGGTTGCTTTAATTAAGTCGTTTTTCTTTTCTTTGATGGTGGGTCTCCTTCTTGTCTGTCCTTTAGATCTGTTTGTACATTTTCCTTTTTTTTAATAAAATTTCATCCACAAAAAAAAAAAAAAAAAAAAAAACTGCCGCAAGGTTTTTGACAAGGCCTTAAATCTTTTATAAAAGTAGAATAAAATCAATAAAATTGCTAATGATAACCCAAAAAAAAAAAAAAAAAAAAAAAAAAGATATTTTGCGACCCATATGTATTGCTTCTATGGGACTTTATTAGTGGAAAATCTGTTTTCCACTCAAGAGTTTTCTATTGAAAATCATGTGTTTCTCCACAATCAATGGCAGTCTGAGTGTATGAAGAACAAGTCACTGATGGGCGCATCCATATTCTCCATTCCTTTTATGATTCAAACTAGTAATGGCCACTCCCTAGTTGCTTGTTAGGGTCTCCAATGATAGCTTATTTATTTATTTATTTTTGGAGGTAAGTGTCTCCATTGATAACTTGCTTTAGCTTCAAAGAACAAGTTCTGGTGGTCTACTAAAATAATTATTTATTGTATTGAGGTGTACGAAAAGATAGGAAGCGAAAAAAAAAAAAAAAAAAAAGGGGTTTGAGATGTCTGAACTTGAAAGGGAAACTCTCTAATGGCAGGATTCAAATCCTCTCTGGGAGGACCGGGATACTCCGGTCGGATGGCCAACACGTAGCTTTTGGGAGAATCCGAGCCCATGTCCTAGCGGACACCGAGCCAACAAGTTGAGCCGACAGGGGGTGTCGGCTCAGACGAGGGGTTTGGATTCTCCCGAGAGCTATGTGTCGGTATCCAACGGCGGCGTCGCCGTCCTCTGGGTGGAGAGGATGCGGATCCCTAGTTGCTTGTTAGGGTCTCCAATGATAGGTTATTTATTTATTTATTTATTTATTTTTGGGAATAAATGTCTCCAATGATAACTTGCTTTAGCTTCAAAGAGCAAGTTCTGGTGGTCTACTAGAGAATTATTTATTGTATTGAAGTGTATGAAAAGATAGGAACCCAAAAAAAAAAAAAGGGGGGAGGGGGGGTGGTTTGAGATGTCTGAACTTGAAAGGGAAACTCTCTAATGGCAGGATTCAAATCTTGGGGTTGCCCCTGTCGGATGGCCGACACGTAGCTTTTGGGAGAATCTGAGCCCCATGTCCTAGGCGACACCGAGCCAATAAGTTGAGCTGACAGGGGACGTTGGCTTAGACTAGGGGTTTGGATTCTCCTGAGAACCACATGTCGGTATCCGATTGGGGCGTCCCTGTCCTCTGGGTGGAGAGGATGCGGATCCCTAACAGCACTGAAGAGACTCACTTTTTTGTTCTTTTAAATAGAGTAAGCTTTTACCCCAAAAAAAAAAAAAAAAACAAAAAAAGAGATCGTCTCCAGTCATCCAGTCCGTCCAGTCGAGGACGGATGGACTGGATTTAAAAGACACGCCCCCAATGTATTGGTATGCGTGTCTTTTACATCCAGTCTGTCCATTCGCGGCTGGATGAACTGGACGGACTGGAGACGATCTCAATCCCTCCCCCTCCCCCCACCCAAAAAAAAAAAAAAAAAAAAAAAAAAAAAAAGGGTAAGCCGAATAAGCCAACTCTACAAGATTTAAAAAATTATATCAGCCATATATCTTGATAGGCATAATACTACTACTCACCAAAACGAAGGGCAAAAGATCCCCAAGTTAATAGTTTGGAAATTCTTTCTCATGTTCTCTCATATTATTAATTCTTTTTCATTTTTGATCTTATGGGCCTCTACTGATTATATTGATTCCCATGTTAATTGGTGTGATTTGAAAGATTACTTCAAACCGTCGGCTTTAGGTACCCTACCCCACAATGGATCGGATTCCAATAGGAATGTGTCTTGGGGAATTGCAGGTCCCCTTAAAATTTAAAAAAAAAGGGAAAGTTTTTGTGCATGTATTCATGTATTTACATAGTTGTGCACAAAAAACAGGGTATTAAAAATTTGTTGGCTTGTATTGTGTATTTTGTGGGGTTTATATATTTATTGAAATTGTATTTGTATTTTAGTTTAGTTCTATTATATATAAAAATATTAATTTTTAATTATATGAGATTAGAGTTTCTAAAGAATTTATATATTATTTTTATGGGAAACCCTAGATAAGACTGAACAAGGAGAAACACTTTGTGCGGTATGATTTTCTTGTGAATAAAGAAGTTCTCTTACTCTCTAGGGTGGAGATAGGCATTCCAAAACAGATGCTAAACTATAGTAAATTTTCGTCTTTGTGAATTTGTTTGATTTTCGTTTTGTCTCAGGTGTGCATATTCATCCCTAACAAAATTATCTAAAATTTCTTTTGAAACAGATGGAATTTTTGGATTAACATTTCAGTTTTATCTTCATTCTAAGCAAGCAATGAGTAATGTGAGATTGAGACGTGTTCCCCCTCTCCTATTCTCTTTCAAAATAGTACCTATCGCAGCAGCATGCGGAATGATTTTTGGTCGTCCAATCACTATCCAGCCGCCGAAGAGGATCAGAGGCATTCACTTGATTCTTTTGATTTTGCTTTTCGTGGGAATATGTATGAATTGATATCGTTGAATGTTGATGCATGGCCCATTTGCTGTCTTTGGAAGTTGTCTTTCCCCAGGTCTCCTGGGGAAGATGCTCATTGGAAAATGGTGGGCGCATGCTTAGGTGGGACATGTTAGAGGATACGAGGGGAGTGTAGTGTGATCCTGGAAGTAAGCTACAATCAACATGAGAAGGGTTGAAATGGGTGGGTCAATGATCCCAAGAAAGAAAGATCTTGAGAGAGCCAACGAATCCTGACCACCAGCCAATAATGACCTTTTACTTAAAAGAGGGTTTTCCTTTTTTTTTTTTTTTGGCATCGATTTGTTGTCAAAGAGTGTTGATATATGCGATCGGTGTTTGTTGATTCACTTAAAAACCTTAAATTCTTCCCCCTTCCCGTGTTACATACCAAATACCTCTTGAGAATTTTGTGATAGCCCAATGACATTAATTCCATGAAAGGTAATTAGTGTCGGGCCATTGACACAGACCTCTGTCGTATAGAAAGACAAGGGGATTTTCTAGTTGACACTGTTCTCGTGTAAAAATACAATTGACATCGGGTGTTGATGTCCGTTAAATCGGTTCAAACACTCCCCTTATTTACAAGTTCCTCATAATAATCCTTATTTTTGATTGGTGCCCCCAATCATCGTCCCCCAAAAGAAATTGGTGTCAAAGCTTGGCCGGTGTCCAGAAGCAAGATCCCCTAGGCTTTATCCGATTGTAAACGACTGGATTACAATCAGATTTTGTGACCAGTTTTGTAACTGGATCCTACAAGATCATTGCCCTTCAAAAACGAAACTATCCCCTTTAATTTCTCTGCGGCCGGTTTTAGTAAGTGTGAACTGAAAACTGCCTTGACATTTTTACCCTTCTACTTTGGAAACCATGCTGTAGTAAAAAGGGATGCTTCAGAGAAAAAAAATAAGGGGCCAAAAGTCTGTTGTAACTGGGTCGGTTAAATTCAGACAGACCCATTACATTAGTGTTGCTATGCATTGTTGTGTTAGCCCTGGTTGTAGAATTTAAGGGATGTTAATGGAGTTAATCTTATTGAGTATGGTGGAGCATTTCCATTATCCCCTTGATTAGAGATGGTGACATATATAATAAGCATAGTAGGATTCACTTTTTATAAACCTTGTGTTTCTTACCGAAAGATGCCCCGGTAGTTGCAGGAATATCTACTACCAACCTGAAAACCATAATAGGATGCTAGTTAATTATAAATTAAAGAAAAGAAAGTTGTCATCTGTGATCAATCTTCTGAGTCATTAACTTTGAAGAGAGAGAGACAACCAATGCAAATACTCCTTTAGGGTTGGGTAATTTGGGGGCTTGGAGCATCATATTAGGAATAGTCCCACATTGCTAATGGGATTTGTATCCTGTGGTCTTATATATGGAGAGTCCCTCCACTTACTAGTTCGAACATTTGAGTTGGAAATTTGACATGGTATCAGAGCTCAGGTTCACTCTCATAAAAATCCTAAAAAAAAGAGGCAAGTCATCGAAAGAGGGACGTCAGATGCACAAAAGATGAACTATAGTCACCCAAAAAGAGACTGTATGTCACCCAAGAAGAGGGACCTACTACCACATATACACCACCTAACGGTAGGGTTACATGTGAGGGGGAGTATTGGAAATAGTCCCACATTGTTAATGAGTTTGGAATCCTGTGATCTTATATATAGAAAGTCCCTCCACTTACTACTTCGAACTTTTGAGTTGAAAACTTGACACATTAGGGTCTACATGATCTGCAAGATTAAAAAGAAAAAGAAAAAAAAAAGAAGACTCCCTTTTTAAAACCACAAACCATGGCACAGTTCTATTACTAAAATAAAAAAAATATCCAATGACACCAAGACTTACCACTGTATAAAAATTCCTCAGATCATCTCCTCCAATGTCAACCCGAGGTTGGTCGACGACTACTGAGGGCTTAAATTCACACCCATTGCTAACTTCCCTAGAACCATAGGTGACCCTTAAAGATATTCTTCCGTTAAATGGGTCCAGCACATCCCTATCACACCACCAACCACTAAAGGATCCCTATCCCTATATCTTGGCAATATGCTCAACAAAAATGAAACAAAAGGGTTTGAAAAGGAGAGAATTATAGAGAAAGGAATGAAGGGAGTTACGTTTCAAATAGGTAGGGGAGGAGATGAATCCATTCAAGAGAGGAAGGCCATATTTATACATATATATTGTAGGATAACCTCCCCTCCTTTTACTAAGACTGATGTGATGATGTGGCCATTTTTTTTGTCATTTCCGTTGTAAAGGTAAAGCAAGTTTACATCTGATCTTCTGGACACTAAGAATCTAAAAACACTAGCTTACCTGCTAATTAAAAAAAGGTATGTCTGGTGCATCTCGGCCATGCGTCTAATAGGAGGACTATTTTTTGGTATTTAAGGGCACTAGGATGCTAGGTCTAATGGCCACAACCCCAGTGACAGTGTCTTGTTGTTAACCGGTTCGTTACATCCAAACAAAGCTGTTAAAGAGGATTCCATTCGAGATTCTGAATGTAACCAACCTGATTACAATGGACTTTTGCCTTAAATATTTTTTCTACGAAAGTAACTCTCCTTTATTACAGCACGGTTTCTAAAATTGAGGCAAAAATGTCAAGCCATGTACAACTCCGGAAACCAATGCAATTGATGTAGTCATGATGTCATTGGTAGTCAAGGAGCTTCCTAACTTCCATGACACTCTCCAAGGCTACATCTTAATGATTCTATTTTAAGCGGCTATATCCCAAAGACTATATTCAAAAGTTTTAATGGCTCATATATATACATATATATATATATATATGATTTAGATGGAGAATAAAGATGATTGGTATTTTTTAAATTGTAGGTATACTAATGTGAACTTTCTTGATGAGTTGAGATCCTCTAATAGTAAGTGAGTCTTATACTTGAGTTGATTGGATTTTCAAAAGACCCTAGAATTAAGTGATTGTCTCTCATCATTGGTTAAATGGCCCCTTATACCTGTTGTTATCATTTAATGTTTTTCCATTTTGGACTAAATTATAATTTTATTTTTTTTGTGCATTTTTCTTTTAGCTTACTTTCAACGATTAAAGGGAATAGTTTGGGTTTTAGAAAGGGTTTGATCTTTAAGATCCAGCTGTTACAAAACCTTTGACAAAGTCCACTTGTAACCTAGCCAGTTACACAAGGCGTTAAAGAATAATTTGTAAGCCAAAATGCTAATCTCATAGTGAACGTGCCATCAAAGTCTAGTAAATTGTCATGTGAATTTATTTTCCCCTCTCTCTCTCTCTCTCTGGGTGTCTCCCATTGGGCCAGAGTTGACTGTTCTTTCATTGTCCACAGTTACACTACCATATATTCACATGCATATCTACGATGCTACCATAGAGTGGCTAGGTATATCACATATATACACCAATCATGCAAACCCACCCTGTAGCACTCCAAAATATACAAGATAGACAATCCACATTATGTGACTGGCTACATACATGGAGTAATGCGTATGGACTTCCTACTTATTTGGTACTCAACGTTTAATCAGCTACAACTGATAGGGAGCTCTTACCCTCAGTTCTCTAAACATCGATCGAGAAGGCACACTACAACAATTCTTATTTTCGATGACGGAACGAAACATTACTGTCGCTGCAAACACAATTCTGTCACCAAAGTTTTTTCCTGACACAACATGTTCCATCACTGTTCGGTCGTCTAAAATGCTGTCGAGCAAAATCACGACGGAAAACTTGACGGTGTCGGTGAATTTACTTTCCACGACAGAACTGGTATTTCCGTCATGTAAAAGTATCTTTTACACGACGGAATTATTAATTTTCGACGGTTTTGTTTCCGTCATCCAAAATAAGTTGCACGACGAATTCTAAATATCCATCGTGCAAAATACTTATTATCCAAGACGGATAATAGAGTTCCACTGGGAAAAAATTACTACTTTTCACGACAGAACTCTAAATTACTGTCGTGTAAAATACTAATTTTTCCCGACAGATATTAAGAGTTCTGTTGTGATTTTTCTTTTTTAAATTTTACATTTCACTATTGCCCTAATGATCATGATCAGTACAAAATGCAATAAATAAACCTCATAATAACTTAGAAATACAATCCAAAATTCTAAATCCCAACTACACATTAATTATAAAATTCTAAAAGAATTTATCACGAACTTCACAACCCATGAGGCATCTACTTGCTGTCAAGATAATTTGATGCTCCAATTCATATTTATTGTCAACCTCACCACTGTCCCAACTATACATTAATTATAAAATTTTAAAAGAATTTATCTCCCCACTTTGAGAAGTAGTCCTGCCCATTTTGAGAATGGATGCATCAGTACCAGGTACTTGACTCTAAGAAACATGGCCATTATTCAGCATTACTTCATCAAGGGTTGGCACAAATGACTTAATAAAGATGTATTGAGCACAGTATAGCATTTAAGAAATCAGCCAAAGCTCTGGTGTTTCGTAGAACAGCAAATTAACGTACTCTTTCCAATTAAACAAGGCGCCGCATGCGTGAAGCTTATGCATAAGGGAGATGATCTTTATTCTGTCATTCATTCCCTTTGGGTTTTAGAAAGGGTTTGATCTTTAAGATCCAGCTGTTACAAAACCTTTGACAAAGTCCACTTGTAACCTAGCCAGTTACACAAGGCGTTAAAGAATAATTTGTAAGCCAAAATGCTAATCTCATAGTGAACGTGCCATCAAAGTCCAGTAAATTGTCATGTGAATTTATTTTCCTCTCTCTCTCTCTCTGGGTGTCTCCCATTGGGCCAGAGTTGACTGTTCTTTCATTGTCCACAGTTACACTACCATATATTCACATGCATATCTACGATGCTACCATAGAGTGGCTAGGTATATCACATATATACACCAATCATGCAAACCCACCCTGTAGCACTCCAAAATATACAAGATAGACAATCCACATTATGTGACTGGCTACATACATGGAGTAATGCGTATGGACTTCCTACTTATTTGGTACTCAACGTTTAATCAGCTACAACTGATAGGGAGCTCTTACCCTCAGTTCTCTAAACATCGATCGAGAAGGCACACTACAATAATTCTTATTTTCGATGACGGAACGAAACATTACTGTCGCTGCAAACACAATTCTGTCACCAAAGTTTTTTCCTGACACAACATGTTCCATCACTGTTCGGTCGTCTAAAATGCTGTCGAGCAAAATCACGACGGAAAACTTGACGGTGTCGGTGAATTTACTTTCCACGACAGAACTGGTATTTCCGTCATGTAAAAGTATCTTTTACACGACGGAATTATTAATTTTCGACGGTTTTGTTTCCGTCATCCAAAATAAGTTGCACGACGAATTCTAAATATCCATCGTGCAAAATACTTATTATCCAAGACGGATAATAGAGTTCCACTGGGAAAAAATTACTACTTTTCACGACAGAACTCTAAATTACTGTCGTGTAAAATACTAATTTTTCCCGACAGATATTAAGAGTTCTGTTGTGATTTTTCTTTTTTAAATTTTACATTTCACTATTGCCCTAATGATCATGATCGGTACAAAATGCAATAAATAAACCTCATAATAACTTAGAAATACAATCCAAAATTCTAAATCCCAACTACACATTAATTATAAAATTCTAAAAGAATTTATCACGAACTTCACAACCCATGAGGCATCTACTTGCTGTCAAGATAATTTGATGCTCCAATTCATATTTATTGTCAACCTCACCACTGTCCCAACTATACATTAATTATAAAATTTTAAAAGAATTTATCTCCCCACTTTGAGAAGTAGTCCTGCCCATTTTGAGAATGGATGCATCAGTACCAGGTACTTGACTCTAAGAAACATGGCCATTATTCAGCATTACTTCATCAAGGGTTGGCACAAATGACTTAATAAAGATGTATTGAGCACAGTATAGCATTTAAGAAATCAGCCAAAGCTCTGGTGTTTCGTAGAACAGCAAATTAACGTACTCTTTCCAATTAAACAAGGCGCCGCATGCGTGAAGCTTATGCATAAGGGAGATGATCTTTATTCTATCATTCATTCCCTTTGCTTAAAATGTGAGCCTTGATGAAGACCATACCTCCTAATACTGGTTCCATTAGTTTCAATGTAAAATAGGAGAAAACAAAATGTTCTAAATACAAGAAAATACATGGAAAATATAAGAAAATTTAACATGTAAGAAAATTTTCATGTCAAAAAATAGCATTTGCAATGAAAATTTTACAACAAAACAAACAAGGTCAATAAAAAATTTGCATTACATTTGATACACAGGATATTAACTTTTGATGTAAATTTTTAAGATTTTACTTCATTTTAGTTATCATTAGAAATCACAAAACATGATTTTGTATAATTAAGTTAAGCCAACTTAGGGAAGCGCTCACATTACAATGGCGGTGGCGGGCTTATTATGTCTTGGGTAAATCCAGAGACTCGGGTTCGAGTCCGACTGTCACACCCCGATTCTGGCTGAACCAGAAGTGTGAGTGAACCGTCACTAAACCAACGGTTCACACCAGGATCTCAATAAGATCGTATCCGCTAATACAAACCATTGGACATAACCATAATCAAAATATAAATAAAAACAGTGAAAGTCTTAAATTAAATGAACTGAGTTCTACATTATAAGTATAGTAACCAATTATCTCCACACCAAAACGTAAATAAAATATCTTTACACAATTTATGAATCCAACTGAAATAAAATAAAATAAAATAAAACCATCCTAGAGGTACATGGGCACTTATATGATGCGTCATGCTCGTCCTCCCCTATTTGCACATCTAAGACAGTAACACCTCCATACACTGGAGCATCCATGTAGTCCTCCACAATATAACCTGCAACAACATCTAAAAACATGTATATATACAAGGGTAAACTCACTACTTAACTCAGTAAGAAAATCAGACAATGCAACAAACAATATGCATGAATAACATTCACATTTGGTTTGGTTTTTAAGTTTACAATGTGCTATAGAAAGGATTGACGATCACCGCACCTTTATACACAAGTGTGTGAATCTGCCCAATGGATCAAACACCATTGTCGTCCCACATGCACCCACCATGGAATAGAGATAGAGCTAAAGTGTCCGGATCACACACCGCCAATATTTTTCCTGATACCTTACCCATACCAATACGTAAGCCCTTATTGGCGAGGGTTTACAAACTAGACCCGCAACTAACCAATCCTACATGTCATCATAGTAGGCTCTATCCTAGCACAGCTCCCTACGACATAGAGATAGGGCTCGAGTCTAGTAGCCAGGTCGGAGACCACAGTGCCACGTCTTCCCCTTGATACCCTATCAGCACCAAGCATGCTAAGATAGTAGCGATATGAAAAGGTACTAGTGTGAGGAATGATCCAAGACCCCAGGCCCTTCTCATTCCACACACCAACGAAAACATTTACATGCCTAACACACAATCCGAGCATAGCGAGTATGCATGAACAGAATATAATACTGAAAGTAAAGATGACATGTGAATATGCATAAGTAACACTCCATGGCACAAGATAATTATTAGCAACGTTTTACTATTATACTTAATTAGGGTTTGAGTTTGATTCCCTTACCTGACGCCTGATTGCTAGCTTGTTCCGTGTCACAGCATCTAATCTCGCTATTACAGGGTCCTACACGATGTTAGGGTTTAATTAGAATTAGTTTCTTAGAGTTTACGTCGGTCGAAAATCAATTGGTATCAAAATATACCCAATATAGTGCATATCGGTCGCATGTACCGGTCGTTGTCCTATAGGGAATGGTGCGATCGATATGGTCGATCGGTCTCTTCATGACCAGCTCTTGAGAGGTACTGGTCGCAGTACCGGTTGCATATAGTGTAACTGGTATAGTCGATCGGTATGCCTCTGGAAGACCACCAACTTAGTGTTTATTTTTCATCGATCACCCACTATGACTCCTAGGGGTCCTCCTATGCATTCTAGGCCTGAGCAACTAGTTAGGATTGTTTTATGTTCCATTCAAGTCCTAGTTCCTATGATTCTTCGCCTAGAATTTGAATATAAGGTTTATCGAACAATTAGGGTTTAACGGGAATTTAGAAATTTTGATCAATACCTAGCCTTGCATGGTATTGGTCAGTCATGATCAGTCATCCATAATGCTTAACTTAGAGAGAAGTTCAAGCATTTACCATTGGTTCTCAACTATGGTGTTCTTCGTCCAACGACGGCTCCTCTTCAACCTTTATCGACTTCTCCTCCTCTTTCGATCTCCTTCTCCTCTCTAGGATTTGTGAGAATTAATCAAAGAGGTTTAAGGAGGTTTAGAGGTCCTTAAATAGGCTAGATTAAGTTTTAAGAAGTTTTCCTACGTTAGGAAAGTCTCTAGGATTGAGATTAGGCAAGCGGGACCCATAGAGATCTATTTTCGGATCTAACTAGTCTGCCTGGGCAGACATTGTAAGACCCGTGTCAATCTAACCCGGTCTTACCACCTTGAACCAGGTTTACCCATCATGGTCGAGTCAAATGGACCAAGGGCGTAAAGGAGATCGAGATCCCAAGTATCAAATCGACCCAAAAACACTCAAAATAGGGGAAGGGTCGCATATCCAGCTAAGCAGGGTCGGACCTCCCAAAACAGAAAGTCAGACCCTCAGTTTTGAAGGGAGGGTCGGACAGCTTAAGACCCTAGGGTCGATGGGATCATCGACCCTCCCATCGACCCTCGGATTCTGCCGAATATAGAAATTAGGAAATTTCTATATTTTTCGATTGGATTCCTTCCTAATCTCAAAGGGACTTATTTTAGGATGTTCCTACTCTATTTAAAGGATGTCCCTAAGCCACTTTCACTCCTTTCACAACCCTAATTGAATTGAGAGAAAGAGAAGAGAAGGAAAAGAGGAAGAAGAAAGGCAAGGAAGAGAACTTAACAAAAAGAAGAAGAGTTTCAGAGAAAAGTAATCTTCTCAGGTATGGATACTAATTTCATGAGTTTCTACAGACCATAGGTTAGTTATTGATGAGAATGTGATCTCGGAGAAACCCAAACCATCAAGCTATGGTTAGGTTTTCATGGGAAACCATAGAAAAAGGCATGAAAGCTATCTAGGTGGAAGGTTCATGGTTTCAGACCATGGAATGGATGTAGGAGCAAGCCATAGGATTCCAAACACGAAGAATGGACTAAAAAGTGGAAATTAGACCAAAGTGCATCGAGGGTCGCACCCAGGGTCAATAGGCCATCCGACCATAGGTGTTCCTGACCATCGACCCTCAGCATTCGGGAAGTCCAGAAAGAGGGGAGGGTCGATAGACCCATCGACCCTAGCATCGACCCTCAGTTAACAGAATGGTTTTTAAATCTGGAATTAATTCTAATTAAATTCTATCGACTTTGTTAGGTCTTCTAGCAGTATAATAACATTATAAAAGGTGATTCTAAAGCTTGGAAAAGTATCTTATAGCAAGCTAAGGTGAGGAACCTTAACTCCAAACTAAATTGGTTAATAATAAACTGTTTTCTATTTCTTGAGTCCTGTGCCATGCTTGATTCTATGCGAATATGTTTGTAATGTGCATACAGCATGCCATCCAATATTTCTATTACTTGTTCATGCATATTTACTTTATTGTTTATAACATCATGATGATGATGATGATGATAGGAATAGGCATGTGCTTGTATGTGTGTGGTTAATGTGCTTGATGCGAGCGAGTATCAGGGGAGGTGTGATGAGAACGTCAATAAACGTTAATCTTTGGCGGGTCTCAACACTTTAGCTCTATCTCTAACTCAAGTCTTGTGCATTGGAATCGTCGTATCGCCATTACTTTAGCAGAACTATTATGTCGTAGAGTATCAGGGGAGGTGGTCTCGGTCCTTGCAGTCTCTGACTCTACCGGGGGGCCTTAGCTCTATCTCTATGGACATTCTGAGGGATGCTGGGGTGAGGCCTTGGATACACTATTTGGCATTAGGATTGGTTAGTTGCGAGCCCAGTTTGCAGCCCTCGCCAACAGGGGCTTACGTGTTGGTATGACACTATATAGCAATAAACGTAACCTTTATTATATAATGTTCATGATTGGGTGCATGTGAGTTGACGATAAACGTGATCTTTGGGTAACGTCACACACTCGTGTATAGAGGCGGAGTCAATAAACGCGACCTTTGGCTACCTAAACCTTTCTATTGCATACTACAAACTTTAAACCGGACCAAAGATATAAATTGACTTTTTGCATGCATATGTATTGTTGCATTGTTTTGGCTACTCACTGAGCCGTGATGTGTGCTCACCCCTCGACGTCGAATATTTTTAGTTGATGATGCAGGTTATACCGTTGAAGACTATATGAATGCGTCTGCATATGGGAACGTGGCAGCGATGGAAGTTGAAGCTGAAGTGGATACACACGACTCCTCTTGCGAGTGCAACTCGTGTGTATTTGATTAGATGTTTTATAGGTTTCTTTATTTGGATTTATTAAGACATGTATTTGGTATTTAAATATTTATGTCTTAGTTGGAAACAGAATAATTTGCTATTAAATTATTAATATCATCTTAGTTTCTCAGTTCATTTTATTATAAGACTTCCGCTATTGTGTATTTACTCTGATTATGAAATGGATGTATGGGGGTTCAGTTAACGCGGGGATAGCCTATTTGAGATCCTGGTTGAACCGTTGGTTTATTAGCGGTTCATCACACCATTCTGAGATGTGCGGAATTGGGGTGTGACAGACATACCGATCGACCGGTATGATGAGATCGGTATAAAAATTTATTATACATTTGGTCCATTTTCATACCTGATTGTCATCCGCTCATCCCGTTTGGTCAGATTATAATTGGAA
>CM053270.1:41497894-41516236 GCA_028583415.1 Protea cynaroides | reverse complement strand
CCCATACATCCATGTCATAATCAAAGTAAATACACAATAGCGGAAGTCTTATAATGAAATGAAATGAGAAACTAAGATGATATTAATAATTTAAAAGCAAATTATTCTGTTTCCAACTAAGACATAAATATTTAAATACCAAATACATGTCTTAATAAATCCAAATAAAGAAACCTATAAAACATCTAATCAAATACACACGAGTTGCACTCGCAAGAGGAGTCGTGTGTATCCTCTTCAGCTCTAGCTTCCATCACCGCTACCGTCCCGTACGCAGAAGCATTTATATAATCTTCAACCATATAACCTGCATCATCAACTAAAAATATTCGACGTCGTGGGGTGAGCACACATCACGGCTCAGTGAGTAGCCAAAACAATGCAACAATACATATGCATGCAAATCCATTTATATCTTTGGCCCTGTTTAAAGTTTGCAGTATGCAATAGAAAGGTTTAGGTAGTCAAAGGTCACGTTTATGGACCCCGCCTCTATACACGAGTGTGTGACGTTACCCGAAGATCACGTTTATCGTCAACTCACATGCACCCAATCATGAACATTATATAACAAAGGTTAAGTTTATTGCTATATAATGCCATACCAACACGTAAGCCCCTGTTGGCGAGGGCTGCAAACTGGGCTCGCAACTAACCAATCCTAATGCCAAAAGTGTATCCAAGGCCTCACCCCAGCATCCCTCAGAATGTCCATAGAGATAGAGCTAAGGCCCCCCGATAGAGTCAGAGACTACAAGGACCGAGACCACCTCCCCTGATACCCTACGACATAATAGTTCTGCTAAAGTAATGGCGATACAACGATGTCAATGCACAAGACTTAAGTTAGAGATAGAGCTAAAGTGTTGAGACCCGCCAAAGGTTAACGTTTATTGATGTTCTCATCACACCTCCCCAGATACTCGCTCGCATCAAGTACATCAACCACACACATACAAGCACATGCCTATTCCTATCATCATCGTCATCATCATGTTATAAACAATAAAGTAAATATGCATGAACAAGTAATAGAAATAACGGATGGCATGCTGTATGCACATTACAGACATATTCGCATAGAATCAAACATGGCATAGGACTCAAGAAATAGAAAATAGTTTATTATTAACCAATTTAGTTTGGAGTTATGGTTCCTCACCTTAGCTTGCTATAAGATGTTTTTCCAAGCTTTAAAACCACCTATACAATGTTATTATATTGCTAGAAGACCTAACAAAGTCGATAGAATTTAATTAAAATTAATTCCAGATTTAAAAACCATTCTGTTAACTGAGGGTCGATGCTAGGGTCGATGGGTCTATCGACCCTCCACTCTTTCTGGACTTCCCGAATGCTGAGGGTCGATGGTCAGGAATACCTAGGGTCGGATGGCCTATCGACCCTGGGTGCGACCCTTGGTGCACTCTGGTCCAATTTCCACTTTTTAATCCATTCTCCGTGTTTGGGATCCTATGGCTTGCTCCTACATTCCATTCTACATTCATTCCATGGTCTGAAACCATGTATAACCCACCTAGATAGCTTTCATGCACTTTCCTATGGTTTTCCATGAAAACCTAACCATAGATTGATGGTTTGGGTTTCTCCGAGATCACACTCTCAACATTAACTAACCTAAGGTCTATAGAAACTCATGAAACTAGTATCCATACCTGAGAAGAATAACCTTTCTCTGCAACTCTTCTCTTTTGGCTTAATTTCTCTTCCTTCCCTTTCTTCTTCCTCTTTCCTTCTCCTCTCTTTCTCTCAATTCGATTAGGGTAGTGAAAGGAGTGAAAGTGGCTTAGGGACATCCTCTAATTAGAGTAGGAATATCCTAAAATAAGTCCCTTTGAGATTAGGAAAGAATCCCATTCGAAAATATGGAAATTTCCAAATTTCTATTTTCTGCGGTAACCGAGGGTCGATGGGAGGGTCGATGATCCCGTCGACCCTAGGGGTATAAGTTGTCCGACCCTCCCTCCAAAACCGAGGGTCTGACTTTCTATTTTGGGAGGTCCGACCCTGCTTAGCTGGGTATGCGACCCTTCCCCTATTTTAAGTGTTTTTGGGTCGATTTGATACCTGGGATCTCGATCTCTTTCACGCCCTTGGTCCATTTGACTCGACCATGATAGGTGAACCTGGTTCAAGGTGGTAAAATCGGGTTAGATTGAAACGGGTCTTACAACTCCCCCCAACTTATAAAAAATTTTGTCCTCGAAATTGTACGTACCTTCTGAATCAAATAAGTGAGGGTATTGCTTCCGCATAGCATTTTCTTCTTCCCATGTAATTTCTTCCATGTCTCTACTTTTCCATGTGACCTTAACATAGTAGATATCTCTATTGCGTAGACGTTGAACCTTTCGACTAGTGATTTTTGTTGGTGTTACTTCAAACATCAAATCATCAGTCAATTCTGGAAAATCCACTGTCAAAACATGCGTTGGGTCTTTGACATACTTCTTCAATAAGGAAATGTTAAATACGTCATGCACGCTTGACATGGATGGTGGTAGTGCTAACTGATAAGCCACTTTTCCACGCTTAGCTAAAATTTCATACGGCTCGACATATCTTGGACTTAGCTTCCCTTTCTGTCTGAACCTCTTCAATCCTCGCATAGGCGATACTTTCAAAAATACTTTATCACCTACGGCGAACTCTAGATCTCTTCGTCGAGTATCCGCATATTGTTTCTGGCGGTTCTGAGCTGTTCTCCCTCTTTCCTTGATGATGTCGACCACTCGACAAGTCTCTTCAACAAATTCCGGTCCAACAATACTACGTTCTCCAACTTCATTCCAAAACAAGGGAGTTCGACACTTGCTGCCATACCGTGCTTCATAAGGTGACATCTGTATAGTAGCCTGATAGCTGTTATTATAAGCGAACTCGATCAATGGTAATCTTTCATCCCATGATCCCTTGAAATCAATTACACATGCTCGTAGCATATCTTCTAGAATCTGAATTGTATGCTCTGACTGTCCATCTGTCTGTGGGTGGAATGCAGTACTGAACTTCAACGTTGTACCCATAGCCTTTTACAATCCTTCCCAAAATTTGGAAGTAAATCATGGATCTCTATCCGACACAATACTTTCTGGAACACCATGTAATCGAACAATATTATCCACATACAGCTTCGCTAACCTTTCCAGTGTATACTGAGGTCGTATAGGTATGAAGCGAGCTGTTTTATTCAGACGGTCCACAATCACCCAAACTGCGTCAACTGCTCTAGGAGTCAATGGTAGTCCTGTGACGAAGTCCATAGTGATGCAGTCCCATTTCCATGCTGGTTTTGGTAATGGCTGCAACAGTCCAGCGGGTCTTTGTCGTTCAGCCTTTACTTTCTGACAATTTAGGCATTGACACACGAACTTAGCTACATCTGCTTTCATTCCCCTCCACCAATATAGTTCCTTTAGATCATGATACATTTTTGTACTCCCAGGATGTATCGAATAGATGGTGGTGTGGGCTTCCTTCATCAGTCGGTGTCTAATGTCTACACTTTCTGTTTCAGCTACACATATCCTTCCTTTGTATTTTAGTACCTTCTCTTCATCCAAGGTGAACTCAGGGTTAGTCCTACCTTTCTCAATATCTTCTTGTACTGTTCTCAGATAAGGATCTGCTTTGATAGCTGTCTTCACTTCGTTCACTATATCCGGTATAATCTTCAATGCCGCGAACATATTCAAAAACCGATGAATAAACCCTTGGTTAGCTGATCCATCCACTGTATCTATCACATACTGCTCGTTGCCGTGATTGAATACCATTCCAGTAGTACACATTGCTGCAGTAGTGCTAACTTCTCCTTGAGATTTTATCATTGCTTTTCTGCTCAATGCATCCGCTACCACGTTTGCTTTTCCCGGATGATACTGGATATCACAATCATAGTCTTTCAATAGTTCCAGCCATCTTCTTTGTCTCATATTCAACTCCTTCTGATTAAATAAATAAGTAAGACTTTTATGGTCCGACTTAATCTGGAATTTCTCCCCGTATAGGTAATGTCTCAATATCTTGACCGCATGTACTACTGCCGCTAGCTCCAGATCGTGAGTGGGATAATTTCTCTCATGTACCTTTAACTGTCTTGAAGCATAAGCAATCACTTGCTCTCCTTGCATAAGCACACATCCCAATCCCAGTCCCGACGCATCAGTGTATAAAGTAAATGTCTGTCCTGGCACGGAAATACTCAAAATCGGGGCGGTTATCAATCTGGTCTTCAATGTCTGGAAGCTCTTCTCACATTTATCCGTCCACAAAAACTTTTCACCCTTCTTGGTCAAACTGGTGAGAGGTACGGCAATCCGAGAGTAGTCTTCTACGAATCTCCGATAATAACCAGCGAGACCCAGCAAACTTCTAATTTCCGAAACGCTCTTTGGTGCTTCCCACTTTACAATAGCCTCGATCTTGCTGGGGTCCACTTTGATTCCTTCAGGGGATACCACATGGCCTAGAAATGCGACTTCACTTAGCCAAAACTCGCACTTTGAAAATTTGGCATATAACTTCTCTTTTCTTAAACGTTGTAGGGCTGCGTTTAGGTTCTTGATATGGGTTTCCTTGTCCTTGGAGTATACCAATATATCATCAATAAATACTATAACTGACGTATCCAACATATCGTGGAAAACTCGATTCATAAGTTCCATGAACGTTGCCGGTGCATTAGTTAATCCGAAAGACATCCCTAAAAATTCATAGTGTCCGTATCTGGTCCTGATAGTTGTCTTCGGAATATCACCTTCTTTAATCTTCAACTGATGATAGCCCGATCGAAGATTGATCTTAGAAAATACTTTTGCCCCTTGTAACTGATCGAACAAGTCATCGATCCGAGGTAGTGGATATCGATTCTTGATTGTCAGTTTATTCAACTCCCGATAGTCGATACATAATCGAATGCTACCATCCTTCTTCTTTACGAACAACACCGGTGCCCCCCATGGAGATATACTGGGTCGAATATAACCCTTGTCCAGCAGTTCTTGTAGTTGCACTTTTAATTCCTTCAGTTCCGTAGGAGCCATTCTATAAGGTGCTTTTCATACGGGTGCGGCTCCAGGTATCAGGTCTATTACAAACTCTGTGGCCCGATCGGGTGGTAATCCGGGTAGTTCCTCCGAAAATACGTCAGAGTAATCCCGCACGACATCAATGTCTTCCATTCGTGGTGCTTCCTTGGTTAGGTCAACCACTGATACTAGATACCCGACTGCTCCCTTGTCAAGGCACTTCTTAGCCTTTAATGCTGAAAGTATGAGCTTGCGTCTCCGGGGAAGTTTGGTTCCCGAGAAACTGAATTCTACCCCTTCTTTGTCTTTGAATGTTAGCTTCTTTTCGGCGCATAACAAATTTGCAGAATGCCGAGCTAACCAGTCCATCCCAAGATGACATCAAAGTCTGCCATCTCAAGTTGTATCAAGGTTGCATCTAAGGTCAGCTCTCCAATGAGAACTGGACATGGTCCATAACCCTTCTCTAGTTCTACTCTAACCCCATCGATGACCGTACAAGTAATTTGTAGTCTAATGTTTTGATGGGTAATTTTGTCTTCTTTTCAAATGACACAGATATAAATGAATGAGTAGCTCCAGAATCGAAGAGTACTCTGGCGGGTACGCCATTTATAGGTACAATATCTGGGATTTATCCTTACTTAGTCTACATGCTCATTCAATGTAATTATAACTTTAAAAGTTTCAGTCATACCTGTGACCACATCGGGTGATGTGGCAGCATTCTCTGATGTAACGGCATATACCCGTCCTTGATGTAACAGCTTCTTGGGCTTTGGGCACTCCCTTGCCATATGCCCGAGTTGGTTGCAGTTAAAACACTTCAGGACTTCAGAATTTGGCTTTGACTGAGGTTGCACTGCTGAAGTGGTCTTGGGTGCAGTAGTAAAGTTCTGAGGACGAAAAGGCTTATACGTCCTGTTATTGCCTCCGTTGTAGGAGTTTTCGGCTGGTCTCTTGATGCCTCTGTTCTGAGTAAGTAACTCTCTTTCTGGCTCGATTCAATCACTCGAGCAATCTGGACAGCTTCGTTGTAAATTTTCTTCCCTAAGCCCAGAACATTTTCTCTGATGCTTCCTCTTAGTCCCGCGACGAACCTATGGGTTTTGGTATCTTCTTCTTGCATGCTAGCCGGTGCAAAGAAAAATAGCTCTTCGTAGCGCTGTTGATATGAGTCTACAGTCATCTGCCCCTGGTACAAGCTCAGGAACTCCTTCTCCATCGAATCTCTAAAGCTTCGTGGAAAATATTTCTCGAAGAATGCTTCTTTATATATAGCCCATGTCAGTAAGGCGTGCTTGGTCCGTAAATATGTCTTCGTGGATTTCCACCAATGGTGTGCGTCGCCCTTGAGCATGAAGGTGGCGCATAGTACTTTCTCTTCCTCCGTAATAGTCATCATGAGGAAGTTTCTCTCCATCTCGTTTATCCAGTGTGCTGGCCACAATGGATCAGACGGCTTGCCGTTGAATTCTCTGGGTTTCATCTACAAAAATCTCTCCACTAGCCGGGAGTGATCCAGCTGGTTTTGGGGGTTTGCCCCAAACATATAGGGTGGATAGTGGTAATTCCCTTGAGCTGCTTCCGGTACCTGCACTGGAATCTGTGCAGCCGGTTGTTGAGGTGTCTAATGAGTTGGGTGGTTACCCACCGGGGCTGCACTGGCTTGTCCAGTGTGCATGGGTGCGGCCTGAGTGGTTTGAAACATAATTCCCATGGCGACCTGCATCTGAGCCTGTGCGTGTTGCATCTTCTGCAGCTGCTGTGCCAGGTTCATCACCACTGTTGCTAGCTCTAGTGGTGGAGGTGGCAAATTTGTAGGGTTTGCCGGTTCTGGATTTCCCGGTGCGTAGTTATTCTCTTGACTAGTCTCCTCCACTGGTGGTGGTGGTGGGACTGCATTTCGGGTCTGTCGGGTCACTCTACGTCCAGACATAATTCCTTTCGCTAATTGGTGGTGCCTGAAAATCATCACAATAGGTGAGAAGTCATTTATATTTCATGTAGGCATGCTAACCAATAATCAATTCCAATTCTAGCTCATTTTATAAAAAAGAAATGTTGTCTTTTCTATGCAGGGTCGATGGTGAGGGTCGCTGATATGTTCGACCCTTAGTTTCCGATCCTGGGAATGACCTGTTCTTCCCGAGAGCTGAGGGTCGATTCGAGGGTCGATGGGTATCCGACCCTCGGTATCTAATGTCCACACTTTCTGTTTCAGGTACACATATTCTTCCTTTGTATTTCAGTACTCTCTCTTCGTCCAAGGTGAACTCAGGATTAGTCCTACTTTTCTCGATATCTTCTTGTACTGTTCTCAGATAAGGATCTGATTTAATAGCTGTCTTCACTTCATCCATTATATCCAGTATAATCTTCAAAGCAGCGAAGATATTTGAAAACCGATGAATAAACCCTTGGTTGGCTGATCCATCCGTCGTATCTATCACATACTGCTCATTGCTGTGATTAAATACCATTCCGGTAGTACACATTACTGCAGTTGTACTAACCTCTCCTTGCGACTTTATCATTGCCTTTCTGCTTAACGCATCCGCTACAACATTCGCTTTTCTCGGATGATGCTGGATATCACAATCATAGTCTTTCAGTAGTTCCAACCATCTTCTTTGTCTCATATTCAATTCCTTCTGATTAAATAAATAAGTAGGACTTTTATGGTCCGACTTAATCTGGAATTTCTCTCCGTATAGGTAATGTCTCCATATCTTGACATCATGTACCACTGCCGCTAACTCCAAATCATGAGTGGGATAATTTTTCTCATGTATCTTCAACTATCTCGAGGCATAAGCAATTACTTGATTTCCTTGCATAAGCACACACCCTAATCCCAGTCCTAACGCATCCGTGTATAAGGTAAATGTCTGTCCTGGAATAGGAATTGTCAAAATCGGAGCGGATATCAATCTGGTCTTCAATGTCTGGAAGCTCTTCTCACATTTATCCATCCACACAAACTTTTTACCTTTCTTAGTCAAACTGGTGAGAGGTACGGTAATCCGGGAATAGTCTTCCACAAATCTCCGATAATAACCAGCGAGACCCAGAAAACTTCTAATTTCTGCAACGCTCTTTGGTGCTTCTCACTTTACAATAGCCTCGATCTTGCTGGGGTCCACTTTGATTCCTTCAGCGGATACTACATGGCCTAGGAAGGCGACTTCACTTAGCCAAAACTCACACTTTGAAAATTTTGCATACAGCTTCTCTTTCCTTAAACGCTGTAGGGCGGCGTTTAGATTCTTAACGTGGGTTTCTTTGTCCTTGGAGTATACCAATATATCATCAATAAATACTATAACCGACGTATCCAACATGTCGTGGAAGACCCGGTTCATAAGTTCCATGAAAGTTGTTGGTGTGTTTGTTAATCCAAAAGACATGACCAAGAACTCATAATGTCCATATCTGGTCCTGAAAGCGGTCTTAGGAATATCACCTTCTTTAATCTTCAACTGATGATAGCCTAACCGAAGATCGATCTTAGAAAATACTTTTGCTCCTTGCAACTGATCGAACAAGTCATCGATCCTGGGTAGTGGATATCGATTCTTGATTGTCAGTTTATTCAACTCCCGATAGTCGATGCATATCAAACGCTACCATCCTTCTTCTTCACAAATAATACCGGTGCTCCCCATGGTGATATACTGGGTCGAATATAACCCTTGTCCAGCAGTTCCTGTAGCTGCACTTTTAGTTCCTTCAGTTCAGTAGGAGCCATTCTGTAAGGTGCTTTTGATACGGGTGCGACTCCAGGTATAAGGTCTATCACAAACTCGGTGGCTCGGTCGGGTGGTAGTTCCTCTGGAAATACGTCGGGATAGTCCCGCACGACTTCAATATCTTCCATTTGTGGTGCTTCCTTGGTTAGGTCGACCACTGATACTAGATACCCGACTGCTCCCTTCTCAAGGCACTTCTTAGCCTTTAGTGCTGAGAGTATGAGTTTGCGTCTACGGGGAAGTTTGGTTCCCGCAAAACTGAATTCTGCTCCTTCTTTGTCTTTAAATGTTAGCTTTTTTTCGGCGCATAACAGGTTTGCAGAATGCCGAGCTAACCAGTCCATTCCCAAGATGACGTCAAAGTCTGCCATCTCAAGTTGTATCAAGGTTGCATCTAAGGTTTTCTCGCCAATGAGAACTGGACATGGTCCATAACCTTTCTCTAATTTCACTTCTAACCCCATTGGTGATCGTACAAGTAGTTTGTAGTCCAATGTTTTTATGGGTAAATCCATCTTCTTTCCAAATGACACCGATATAAAGGAATGAGTAGCTCCAGAATCAATGAGTACTCTGGCGGGTACGCCATTTATAGGTACGATACCTGTGATTTATTTTACTTAGTCTACATGCTCATACAATGTAATTATAACTTAAAAGGTTTCAGTCATACCTGTGACCACATCGGGTGATGCGGCAGCATCCTTGGATGTAACAGTGTATACTCGTCCTTGATGTACTTGCTTCTTGGGTTTAGGACAATCCCTGATCATATGTCCCACTTGGTTGCAGTTGTAACATCTCGGACCTTCAAAATTTGGCTTCGGTTGCTGCTGAGATGCTTGAGTGGCCTTGGGTGCAGCAGTGAAATTCTGAGGACGGAAAGGTTTGTATGTCTTGTTATTACCTCCGTTGTAAGAATTTCCCGCTGGCCTTTTCATGCCTCTGTTCTGTGTAAAGTAGCTTTCCTTCTAGCTTGATTCAATAACTCGAGCGATACGGACAGCTTCATTATAAATCTTCTTTTCTAAGCCCAGAACGTGCTCTCTGATGCTTCCTCTAAGTCCCGTGACAAACCTACGAGTCTTGGTGTCTTCTTCCTGCATGCTAAGTGGGGCGAAAAAAAACAGCTCCTCATAACGATGTTGATATGCATCCACTGACATCTGTCCCTGATATAAACTCAGGAACTCCTTCTCCATAGAATCTATAAAGCTTCGTGGAAAATACTTCTCAAAGAAAGCTTCTTTATAAATGGCCCAAGTTAATAGGGCGTGCTTGGTCAGTAAATAGGCCCGGGTAGATTTCCACCAATGATGGGCGTCGCCTTTGAGCATGAAAGTGGCACATAGTACCTTCTCTTCCTCAGTGATAGTCATCATAAGAAAATTTTTCTCCATCTCGTCGATCCAATGTGCTAGCCATAAAGGATCTGACGGTTTGCCTTTAAATTCCCTGGGCTTCATCTTCAGAAATCCCTCAACCAGTCGAGAGTGATCCATCTGATTTTGGGGGTATGCCCCAAACATAGGTTGTGGATACTGATAATTAACCTGGGCTGCTTCCGGACCCGGTACTGGAATCTGTGCAGCTGGTGGTTGATGTGTTTGAGGTGCTTGGTGGTTACCCACCGGTGCTGCACTAGCTTGTCCCATCTGCATAGATGTAGCATGGGTGGCTTGGAACATGATTCCCATGGCAACTTGCATTTGAGCCTATGCATGTTGCATCTGTTGCAGCTATTGTGCTAAGTTCATCACCACTGTTGCTAACTCTGGTGGTGGGGGTGGCAAATTTGTAGGATTTGCCTGGTCTGGATTTCCTGGGACATATACATTCTCCTGGCTAGTTTCCTCCACAGGTGGTGGTGGTGGAACTGTATTTCGGCTCTGTCTGGTTACTCTTATTCCAGACATAATTTCCTTCTGAGATGGGTGGTGCCTGAAAATCATCAAAATAGGTGAGACAATCATTTATATTCCATGTAGGCATGCTAACCGATATAAAATTCCAAATTTCAGCTCATTTTATAAAAAAAATATTGTCTTTTCTATGCAGGGTCGATGGTGAAGGTCGATGGTATGTCCGACCCTTAGTATCCGACCCTGCGAATGACTTGTTCTTCCCAAGAGCTAAGGGTCGATGTGAGGGTCGATGGGTATCCGACCCTTAGTATCCAACCCTTAGTTTTCTGTCAGATTCCCGAGAGCCGAGGGTCGATGGGAGGGTCGATCCGAGGGTCGATGGTTCTGGTCGAATTGTCCGACCCTCAGACCAAAAATCAGATTTTTAAGATCCGATTTTGGGTCATTTTTTGTTATTTCCCTCCCGTTTTGACTCGTCTCTCCCTTCTGAGTTGCTACAGTGCCACTCCACTATTTTTGGTCGGTTTGAGTCCGGGTTTCGACGTCCACATCATCCCTACAGGTATGTTTTTCCATTTTTACCTGTTTTTAGGTTTACATTTCTAGGTTTTTGCCCATTTAACGTGTTTTTTTCAAATTAAACTTTTTCCAACCGTAAAAATTTGATTTTTATTGGGGAATTTTGTTATTGGTGTCTTGAGGAACGAAAGCCCTCAAAAAATTTTGAGTTTCATCGGTTGGTTATCGAGAAACTTGAATTTTTGCTCTTTTTGCCCTAATTTGTTGAAATTTTTTGATTTCTTGAAATTTCTTCAAATTGAACTTTATCAGTTAAAATTTCCTACTGTATGTGTGTTGTAGGATATGTTAGAACCTACGTAAGTCCTCCTGCCCACGTGTATGGGTGAAAAGTGAGGTCTTTGGCCAACTTACGCCGTTAATGCTAAATTTTAGATTTTTATTCCATTAACTCCTTATCTCTCTTTTTCTTTCTAGTTTGCAGATACCATGGCTCGTACCAAGGTACCCAGAGTTCGTGATCCATTTTGCTTCCGCTCCAATGAAGCCGAGGCACAGTATGCTGACTATGCTCGTAAGAAAGTGGAGGGTGGTCGTATGGTGAACTTGGCTGAGCTAGCCTTGTTCAACGTAGAGAGAGCATTCGGTGATATGGGGTGGCTCCCTGTCATCACTTACGACGCGTGCACATGTCTGGATTTGGTGCGGCAGTTCTATTGTAATATCCAGGTGGTGGGGAATTACAATGATGTCGAGAGGGGTTAAGAGTTGCGCATCACCAGCTACATCAAAGCGGTGAATATCTCATTTGACTATAGGCAACTGGCCAACCTACTGGGCATTCCTTATGATGGCCCCATGGTCTCTTTTCTTCCCCGGGGGGCCTTCTTTTTTTTCCAGTGGGGGAGGGGGGGGGATTTTTCGATTTCCGCCCCTCCCTCCTAGGGGGGAGGGAGGGATTTTATTTCGGGCCGGGCCACCTACCCCTTACTATTAGAAATAAAACAAAAATTAAATTCAAAAACTGAAAGTCAAGAATTGGAATCCCCCGGGCCCGGAATATGATCTTTTACCTACCCGCGGGGCCGGGCCCCAATCCCAAATCCCAAAACGGGAAAAGAAAAAAAGGGAGCGCCTCAGAAAAAAAAATCCCCATTGTAGGTAAAAAAAAAAAAAAAAAAAGGGGTAATCTACCCTATGGACGTATGATTCTTCGTTCTCTTGACCCTTCCGGGGTTGACTTAGTGGATGAGAAGATTCAGGAGAAGACCTTCTCATCGCCTCTAGATTGGGAGGCTATCTGCAAGATGGGTATGCGGGATGCCCAAGTTAGTGACGAGGAGAGGAACGAGATGGTACGCCCTCACACTCGCATTGAGATGGCTGACGCTGAGGCCACTGCTGCCGCTGCTAGAGCTCATGTGGATCCTGTCGATGATGACGATCGTATGTATATGGATGTCGACTCGATACCACCGCCTTCACCTACGCATGCGGCTAGAGTTGGTACTTCTTCTGCGGCAGATCCTGTACTTGAGACTGGTCCTTCTCATGCGGCTGGTCCTTCACGCCCACCTTCTGACCTGATGGAGATGTTGCAGGAGATCAGGGAGGCTCAGCGCAGATCTGATCTGAGGAGGAGTTGCTAGACGCTCAGCGTGTGAGAGTGGATGAGCTGTCAGCCGCCCAGCACATATCAGACACGCGGATGGGAGAGCTCATAGAGGTTCAGCGTGCGACTGATCGGAGGGTAGCCGATCTATTAGCTAGTCTACAGACGACCCAGACTCAGATAGCCTGGTTGACTAGAGTCTATGCTGAGGACTATGACAGAGATCGTGAGGCCCCGCCTCCTCCTTCACCTCCAGCTTCTTGATTGTATTTATTTTCCTTGTACTACAGAGTAACTGTCCGGGTTGTGGATTATACTCTGCTTTATTTATGTATATACGTTTTGTTTCTCTCTCTCATTATATGTAACTTGTTTCCCCTTTAATAGATGCATTATTCTCTTTTTAAATTTGGTCTCAACCATCACTTGTGCTTACAGTGTGTTAATATTACTGTTTTTACTTTTATCCTATCTCAGTTCACAATTGTCTTGAATGTATGTTAGTTCAGCAGACAAGGCCTGAGATGCTCTGATACCAAGTTGTCACACCCCAATTCCACACTGTTCAGAATGGTTTGATGAACCGCTAGCAAACCAACGGTTCAACCAGGATCTCGAGTAGGCTATATCCGGGTTATCTGAACCCCATACATCCATATTCATGATCAGAGTAAATACACAATAGTGGAAGTCTTATAATAAAATGAACTGAGAATCTATGTGATATTAAAATTTAGATAACAAGTTATTCTGTATCAACTGAGACATAAATAATTAAATACCAAATACATGTCTTTAATAAACCCAAATAAATAAACCAAAAACCTAATTGAATACACATGAGTTGCACTCGCAAGTGACGTCATGTGTATCCACTTCATCTTCCACTTCCATCACCGCTACATTCCCATACGCTGGAGCATTTAAATAGTCTTCAACGGTATAACCTGCATCATCAACTAAAAATATTCGACGTCGAGGGGTGAGCACACATCATGGCTCAATGAGCAAACAAAACAATGCAACAATACATATGCATGCAATCAATTTATATCTTTGGTCTGGTTTATAGTTTGCACTGTGCTATAGAAAGGATAGGTGGTTGCCGCACCTCTATACACAAGTGTGTGGATACGCCCAATGACTCCAGCACTGTCGCCCACAGCACCCAAAATGGCACTATATACACCCTATGAAAATGGCATGGCTGTACCGGTTGATACCATACCAACAAATAAACCCCTGCTACCTAGGGTTGCAAACTGGGCTCGCAACTAACCAATCCTAATGCCAAATAGTGTATCCAAGGCCTCACCCCAGCATCCCTCAGAGCACCCATAGAGATAGAGCTAAGGCCCCTCGGTAAAGTATAGGACTCAAGGACCGAGACCCTCGTTGATGCCCTACGTCGCAATAGTTCTGCTAAGGTAATGGCGATACGAGGACATCAGTGGACATGACTTGAGTAGACCATAGCACAATATACACCCCATGAAGAACGGTCATGGTTGTACCGGTTGATACCATTCCTACCCTCACCATATACACTGGCCAAACACAAACATTCACATGCCTTTTTCTATCATCATCATCATCATCATGTTATAAACAATAAAGTAAATATGCATGAACAAATAATATAAATATTGGATGACATGTTAAATGCACATACAAGCATACACGCATAGAATCAATATGACATTGGACTCAAGAAGTAAAACAGTTTATTATTAACCAATTAGTTAGGTCTTGTTCCCTCACCTTAGCTTGCTAATAGTATTTTTTCAAGCTTTAGAATCACCTTTATAATGTTATTATATTGCTAGAAGACCTAACAAAGCCGATAAAATTTAATTAGAATTTATTCAGAATTTAAAAACCATTCTGTTAACTGAGGGTCGGAGGTAGGGTCGGAGTCCTGATCGACCCTGGGTGCGACCCTCCCAAAATCTGAACTTCCCGAACACTGAGGGTCGATAGTTAGGATCACCTAGGGTCGGATGGTCATCGACCCTCGGTGAAACCCTCGATGTACTTTGGTCAATTTCCCTCTTTTTAGTCCATTCTTCGTGCTTGGGATCCTATGGCTTGCTCATACAGTCCATTCAACATTCATTCCATGGTCTAGAACCATGAATCAACCACCTAAATAGCTTTCATGTATTCTCCCATGGTTTTCCATGAAAACCTAACCATAGATTGGTGGTTTAGGTTTCTTCCAGATCACACTCTTATCAATATCTAACCTAAGGTCTGTAGAAACTCATGGAATTAGTATCCATACCTGAGAAGAATACTCCTTCTCTGCAACTCTTCTCTTCCTTAGCCTTTTCTTCAAGTTTTCCTTCTCTTCTTCTCTTCCTTCTCTCCTCTTTCTCTCAATCCAATTAGGGTTGTAAAAGGAGTGAAAGAGGCTTAGGGACGTCCTTTAAATAGAGTAGAAACATCCTAAAATAAGTCCCTTTGAGATTAGGAAAGGATCCCAATCGAAAATTAGGAAATTTTCTAATTTTAGTTTCGACGGAAACTGAGGGTCGATGGGAGGGTCGATGATCCCATCGACCCTAGGTTTCTAAGTTGTCCGACCCTCCCTTCAAAACTGAGGGTCTGACTTTCTATTTTGGGGGGTCCGATCCTCCTTGGTTGGGTATGTGACCCTCCCCCTAATTTAAGTGTTTTTGGATCGATTTGATACCTGGGATCTCGATCTCCTTCACGCCCTTGGTCCACTTGACTCGACCATGATGGGTAAACCTGGTTCAAGGTGGTAAGACCGGGTTAGATTGACACAGGTCTTACAGTCTAGCCTGGTGATGATTGGAAGACCTGTTATGACATGAATTCAAGGTTTAGATCGAGTTCATGGAGTGCGGGTCTTACACCAACACTATTTCTAAGCTGAAGAAAAAGAGTTATTATGGTTAGAATCTTCTAAATAAAAAAAAACCTAGTTTTTGGGCAAGAAACCATGAAGAAATGAAATGAAAGAGTGAAGAAGGAAGAAACTTACCTAGAGATGATGTTCAAGGTCTTGGTCAGAAGAGAATTGCTCCTAATGACACCGGTTGAACTGTAGAGACTCACCTTGGAGGAAAGGAATCGCCACCGGAGAGAAAGAAAATAAAGAAAAAGAGTCAAAATCATGGTTAAAAAGGGGTTTTCACCCATACCGGTCGACGGTTTGGGCTATACCGGTCGACCGGTACCCTTGATACCTGCGACTGGTATCTCTCAGCCAAAGGAAAAAATTTGACCGGTCAACTATACCGGTCGCACCATATCATATAGAGCTGCGACCGGTACCCATCGGGAAGTCCGAGAGGGTTGTCCGCCTGACCATACCGGTCGCATTATATTCCACAGTGTCGTGACTGGTATGTTGCGACCAGACAAGTATCTAAGCCCAGAAAATTTTGAGAAAAATTTTAAAATTTTGATTTAAAGTTTCCATTACAATTTTTGTCTCACACTTGTTAAAGGCTAACACTATTATGACAAATGTAACTATTCGAATGTACTTCATGTGTTATGTCTCATTCTCAGACCCAAACAGGGAAGAGTAATTTGAGATGGCAGGCGGAAACGGTCGCAGAGGTTCACGAAAAAGTCACCATTCAAGGGTGCGTCAAGCCGAGGCCAATATGGAGGCGAAAAATATTGGTGAGCAACACATGAACCCAGAGGAAGGAAACCCAATGGGAGATGATGGGAACAGGACACCAATGAGGAATGGTGGAGAAGGGCAGAGTCATGGAGCACCAACAAATCTGTCGGGCCCTCCTCACACAAACTCTGAGACTATAGTGGTGAACCTAGTCTACCAGATGGAAGCTCAATAGAAGGCGTTCTTAAACGAGATGCTGAAGATGTTCAGGCCACCGAGATATATCCCTACCGAAGGTACGCCTGAGTCTGGGGGAAATAACACCGCACTGCCAGTGGATGGGAGTACTAGGCCAATGGGCCAAGAACAGAATCTATAGTTACCACAGTAATTTCCATCATCGTCTGCCTATCAAGGGGTTTATGCATATCCACCAACATGGTATGGAATGAATGCACAGCGGCAGAATGACCTAAGCCGAGCAGTAGACAGGTTCTTGAAACTGAAACCCCCTACCTTCACAGGGAAACCAGGAAAACCATTATGGTCTGCACAGTAGGTTGCTGAGATGGAGAAGAACTTCCATTTGATGACTTGTACAGAAGATAAAAATGTGTTATTTTCTACACACATGCTCAAGGAAGATGCTAATGCCTGGTGGAATTCTACCCGGTCATACTTGGAGACAAAATACACCCAAATCACCTGGGAAATATTCAAGGGGGCCTTCTTCGACAAGTACTTCCCAAAGATTTTTCGGGATCAAATGGAGAAGGAATTCCTCAACCTGTAACAATCCTAGATGATTGTAGATGCATACCAGCAAAGGTACGAAGAGCTATTCTTCTTCGCTCCAGCTAGTATACAAGAGGAGGAAACGAAGACCCGTAGATTCACTATGGGGTTGCAAGGAAGCATCAGGGAACATGTTTTGGGCTTGGAGAAGAAGGTGTATAACGAAGGTGTGCAGAACGCTCGAGTGATCGAATCAAGCCAAAGAGACAGCTTCTTTGCTCAAAACAGGGGACTGAAGAGACCTACTACTGAGACTTCTGGTGGAGGGAACACTAAACCATTCCACCCCTACAAGGCTCAGTCTGTTGCGGTGCCAGCAAGAAATACTACTGCACCACCACCATAGGTAGCTGGTCAGAACCCCAACATCAAATGCTTTAACTGCCAGTAGATAGGGCATTATGCAAGGACGTGTACTCTACCCAGGAAGCAACTGCCACAGCAAGGGAAAGTGTTTGTAGTCACTACTGAGGAAGCAGTCGCATCACCTAATGTGGTGACTGGTACGAATTCATTCCTTATTGTTATTATTCCTTGTTTACCGCATTACCATGTATGAGCATAGAGACTAAGGAATAATTAAACTTCAAGAACTGTAGATATAGCTGGTTTACCCGCCAGAGTACTCTTTGACTCTAGGACTACCCACTCCTTTATTTTTATATCTTTTGGGAAGAGGCTGGAGTTACTTGTCAAGCCCTTAACTCTAATTTTGATAGTCTACTCTCCATTGGGAGTGAAAGTGGTCTTAAATGAATGCTATGGACCATGCCCAGTCATCATTGATGGGCGAAACCTCAAAGCAAATTTAGTTCAACTCGAGATGGCAGACTTTGACATCATCTTGGGAATTGACTGGTTAGGCCAGCATTTGGCTAGTCTATTATGTGCCAAAAAGAAGCTTGCTTTCAAAGATGATAATGGAAAGGAGTTTAGCTTCACCGGAACTAAGTTACCTAGGAAGCGGAAGTTAATCCTCTCTGCTTTAAAAGCTAAGAGATGTCTAAAGAAGAGGGAATTGGACACTTAGTGTCTGTGGTCGATATCGCAGCAGAGATGCCAAAGACGGAAAATCTAGAGGTAGTACGAGAGTTTCTAGATATATTTCCAGAAGATCTACCTGGACTACCTCTAAACAGGGCTA